>RJWJ010020407.1:0-13308 GCA_004363605.1 Indri indri | reverse complement strand
CTTTCTGTTTTTAGTAGAGATGGGTTCTCGCTCTTGCTCAGGCTTTTCTCGAACTCCTGAGCTCAAACGATCCTCCCGCCTCGGCCTCCCAGAGTGCTAGGATTACAGGCGTGAGCCACCGCGCCCGGCCGAGAAAGCACATTTTCAAAAAAACTATAAGTATTCTCTAAAATAATTTTTTGTATATCTTAAGAATTTCACAGAATAGAACTATGTGATAAAATATATGGAGACTATAAAATTATTCCTGAAACTATTTCAAAAAGAGCAAGTAACTTTTTTGTTACCAGTAATTACATTAAACTTACCCATTTATCACTTATTGAAAGCTGCAGTTGCAAAGGAAGTAATTTCCTATCTTTAAAAAGTTATTCCTTTGAGACAAAGGTACTAATGATATCTGTGGGTTTGAGGAAACTAACCATATACCAAGTTTGCTTTTATGGTCTATCTTGTCTTGATACCAGTCTTTGATAAATTCCAGTTATGGGAGAGTTTATGTGGCATGTCAGTTTAGGGTTTAGATTTGTCTTTGTGATTCAAAAACTCTGCTAGGTTGATTGTATAGTCAGATCATTATTCTAGAGTTGAAGATCACTGTGTGGATGTGCTTTCAAGGATTGTCACTAAATTAACAAAAATAGTTAAAAAAAAAAAAAAACCCTGAAAAACTAACTTCAATGTAATAGATTATCTTCATAGTCATAATATTTTTTAAAAGATACATATCACCAATCATAATACCCCAAACTGATGAGGAAATAAGAATTTTGAAAGTTATTAGAACCGATAACTATGTCTTGACACTGCTGTTATTCAGGATTGTGATATGAACACCACGTGGGTATGTGTTGCTCTTTATTTTCTAGTCTTTAAATTTCGCTGTCTTCTTGATTTTAAGTATTTGATTAGTTGGAGAGAATGCATATAGAAACTAGTTTGTCATCTCCATATGGAATATTAAATAGTTTAGTAGGGATTGGCTTTAATGTGTGTTTTGGCGTGTGTGTATGAGAGTATGTTTATTTGATTTATAAGCCCTGAATATAAGTGCCAGAAGTTTTATTGGAAGAACATAACCAATTTGTAATTGAAACCGGATTAGTCAAGAATCATCAGCACCAGCACAAATGTATCTTTGCAGACCGAAGGAAGCAACTAAAAAATTTACAGTCATCTCAATCTCTACTAAAACAAAAATCACATCCAACATGCCACCTGACACCATTTCTTTCTCTCTCTCTCCTTTGCTCCTTGCGATGTGGCATTCACCTCTCCTTGTGCCTCCGTTCTGAAGAGATAACAGTATAGCAACAACTCTGCCACTGAAATCCTGTTCTCTGACCGATATTGGCACCTGCAAAGAGAAACAACCAGTAACAGGCAGCAGCAGCATCAGTATTAATCTTCCATGATGAAATCTTTACAGGTCAAGAACAAGTACAGAGCTCTTTTCTCACTCCTTCACAGTGGACCATGCAACTAGTTGAAATGGAAGACAATGGATTATCTACAAGCCTTTTGAACAGTGGAAAATACAGGGCGTTGGTTTTAGGTGAATTGACCCTCACATATTCTTGAAGTTTTATATCCCCTTTGGTCTTTCTTTCTAGAATACCATTGTCATCTGATTTATCAAATCCTTAGTAGGACCACCAGCTTAATCTTTAAATCTACATGGCCACCTTTATATTTATAACCATGATTAGAAGAAATCTTTTGGGAATTCTTCTTTCAGTTAAAGCCAACCACATTATACATTATGTTTCTGTAGAACATAACACAAGATGCTACTTGTGTATGCAGTAGTTTTCAATGGAATTCTGGTAAAAATGCACTATACTAGAAAAAGTCACAATTAAACCCATGAAGAATGTTATGAGGTTCTTGGCTTCTTGGTATATATGGGCAAGAAAGGTTCCAAGAAGAGTGCTGGAATTCTACACTTTTCATTTTGTGCTCACCACTGCTTCCCATTTAAAAATAAGTAATAATCTATAAAAGATACCTGTGCTGAGAGAACATGGAACTAGCTGTAGATGGGAAAACTCAGCGATTTATGTTCCTATCTCTTGCTTTCATGGATCTACAAACATTCCTGGCTCTGTTTTTCCTCACTTGGAATCGTATACCTTAACTTGGTAGTAGATAAGGTCAGTTACCAAACTGAAAATGTAGAGGTGTTTTACTTCCCTATTGTTTAATATTAATCTAGTTGTTGTATAGGCAATGCAATTAAAAACATTTTGGAAAGACTCTTAGAAGTCATCTTAGCCATCAGAGCAGGGTTTAATTAATTCAGGTGTCTAAGTTTAGCCAAGAGATCACTGTTTCACAAAAAAGAAGAGAACAGTTGCTTGGCTACCGGCCCTTCCCAATCAGAACTATAAATCCCATGCCATTTATAGGCATATATGCATAATGAGATTGTAGACTAGGTTAAAAGGAAGCAGAAAGTTGGGAGAAGGGCTACAGTGTGCTGTTATCCGTATGTGCTAGGGCTTTGTGTCAGCACCTTTATTAGTGTTAAACATTAAGGAAAGAGTTTCACCTCCATAATACAGCAGCTATGAATTTTTTTAAAGAAATATATTAAACGTTTAAAATTGCCAGTTAGTTGAATTGTTACATTTATTTGCTGCTGGGGAGGTAGGTTTTTGTTTTGTTTTGTTTGGTTTTTAATTAGAATGGAGGAACTGACTGGAGAATCAAAACCTGCCTGTTTTAACAGTCATTTGCAGTTAGGAGTAGTAATGTACGTATTTATACATTTGAAGAGAGAATAAACCACCACTTTTCTTCCCATACCCAAGAAGGAAGGAAATGAAGTGTGGACAGAGGAAAACATTAAAAGTAAAGGTTCTGGCTATGGCGTGGTGGCTCATGCCTATAATCCTAACACTTTGGGAGGCTGAGGCAGGAGGATTGCTTCAGGCCAGGAGTTTAAGACCAGCCTGAGCAAGAGCGAGACCCTGTCTCTACCAAAAGTAGAAAAAATTAGCCAGGCACGGTGGCACGCTTCTCTAGCCCCAGCTACTTGGGAGGCTGAGGCAGGAGGATTGCTTGAGCCTAGGAGTTTGAGGTTGCTGTGAGCTATGATAACACCACTGCACTCTAGCTTGGGAGACAGAGCAAGACCCTTTCTCCTAAAAAAGAAAAAGAGTAAAGGTTCTAAAATAATTATCTAAGATAGTTGAACACACCTGATGAAGATAGAGTACACTCTCATCAGTAATAACCAGTTGAGTGATTGGGGATAGGAGTGGAGGGAGTGTTTATGTAGTTAGGAAAGAAAACCTCCAATAATTTCATGTTTTTTGTCTCTTCTTCTCCCACCCCTCTACAGAATCATACTCAAGCAAAAATGTTATTATAGGGCAGTAGTTTCAAAACTGAGTAAATTCATACCTGCTTTGTCTAGGTGGGGGTTTTTTTGTTGATTTGTTGGTTTATATTTCCACTGGTTCACATCTCACATGCCCTTATTTAGGATATAGGAAATCATATAATCTGACATATGTTTAGGATAAATTTGAAGTAAATTGGTAATTTTCTCCTTAATTCTTTTTTTCTGTACTGCCTTTCCTTTCCATTAGCTTTTACTGGTGCCTTTTGTTAATTTAACCTTTCATTTTCCTGGTGATAAACTTTTAGAATGGCATTAGAAGTAGTTTATGAAATTAAAACAATTTTTTGAGAACTTAGAAATGTTAACTTTTAAGGGATTAATATTGTTCATATTACTAAAGTAAATTTGGTGTTAAACTTTTTGAAACCTAATTCTGAATTAAGTTTTCTTAAACCAAGTAATGTTTTGGTGTTATTGAATAGACTGTTCCAGGCTATATGCTTTGCTCTGCTTCCACCATTTTTATAATATGACACACAGAAGTTCTTTTCTTTTATCAGTGTGCATAGATTACCGGCAAGCTGAGATTGATATATCCGAATACTTCCTATCTTGGCTTTATAGAAAAGCAGTTCTTAGAAACTGAATTTTTTTCGTGGGAATAACAAGTAATACACTTTCAGGATTTGCTGAATAACTTTAGTATGTTTAATTTTTTCAGGCGATATATTGGTTTTACATATAAAAATGCATTTTATAACCCTTTACTCTTTATAGCTTTAATGCTTACCTACATACGCCACCTTTCTTTTAATAATTGCCTTTTGAAAAATTGCCATTATGAGAAATGTTCAAGAATACTTCAAATCCAGCTAAATCCAAATTAACCTGGAATTTTGCAGGAATTTCACATTGCTATAACTTACTTTTGGTTTAGAGAATGGAGCCAAAGGGATATTAAGTTGCCAGAAGACACTTCTATGCTGAAGATCTGGTGACAGACAAACTCTTCTGGTTAAGTCGCTATGGGATTTATCTTCCACATAAATCTTTAAAAATTAGAACTGTTGGAAGGTGGTGTTTTTTGCAGATTACTTAAACAATGAGAAAATATTGAGGTCTTTTGTTGTATACTTGTATGATTCGGGTTTTTATGTAAGTAATTCAGAATATTAGAGCTTGTTTTATAATAAAATACTGTTAAGACAGCTGTAGTATGTACTGTTAAATTGTCTATCGTATCTT
This sequence comes from Indri indri, assembly GCA_004363605.1. Classification (NCBI taxonomy): domain Eukaryota; kingdom Metazoa; phylum Chordata; class Mammalia; order Primates; family Indriidae; genus Indri; species Indri indri. The sequence goes on along the minus strand of RJWJ010020407.1, from coordinate 8,714 downwards.
TTTTTTTAAACAGGAGAGCCATGTCCTTTATTGTGTATTTGATCACCAGACCTACCTCTCTCTTTAATACAATCTATTCTTATTCGTGTCCCTTCTGCATTGTAATAGCCAGCAGACAACAGAGACGTCTATTTCCAGATGCTATTTGTCTCTTTGTTTCTTCTAGATTTTCTCTGCTTTAAGTAACTGCTCTGTTCAGTGGATGAATCCAGGATTGAAACTTTATATTCTTACTAAGCACAGTTTAGCTGATTGGATTGTCTCTCTTTCATTCTACTGATCTGGCCTAGTTTTGCCATGATTTTGAGGATTCCATTCTATGGTGAATTCAGATCAGTTGTGAGCCCACATCATCTTTTCTCCTAAATCCTCAGAAAAAGATTAATTTATGAGGATGGTCCAGAGGTTAATGTCAATCTCAAGCAAAGAGAGTGTATCCTACAGGATAGATCTTTGGAAATGATTTGTACCAAAGATAAATTACTTGTTGGGACTACTCCATTCTCGACTATTATACCCTGGGGCCTGACCCAAACTGAGCCTTGCCTCTTTCTGTGAGGAGAGGGTACTAGACAGTATTGCCCTAGCATTTGCCGGCAAGTATGTTTGTTAGGCTGCTCAGGCTGCTGTAACAAACTACCAGACTGCGTCGCTTAAAACAACAGAAATTTACTTTTTCATAGTTCTAGACTCTGGAAGTCCAATTTAGGGTTCATTTTCTGGTGAGGGCTCTCTTCCTGGCTCACATATGGCTGCCTTCTCATTTTGTCCTCACATGGCCTTTTCTTTGTGCTCTTGGCTGGGGGCTGGGGGTCGTCTTCTCATAAAGCCACTAATCCCATCATGAGGGCGCCATCCTCATGACTTAATCTCACTGTAATCACCTCCCAAAGACCTCATCTCCAAATGCCATCATATCGAGGGGTTAGGACTTCAATATATGAATTTGGGGGAACACATTCAGTCCATAGCAGTATGTATACTTACTCTCAGTGGAATTTTTAGAGTTGCAAAATTACCTTTCTCCCTGAAGCGAGTCACTTTGTTTTAAGTTACAAGAAGAAAGATGTAATGTATTTCACTGACTATGGTAGATTTGTGTCTATTTGTATGTATATAAGACTACTTAATGGTTCCTTCCCTTGACATTTCCTGTTAAGTACCTGGAATCCATCTTTTTTTTCCCCTTGTGGTACTGACATTTTGTTTTTTCCAGTACACTTAACAATTCAAACTAAATGAAGCTTGCCTGTGCTTTTATTTTATAAGATTTTATGGGACATATTTGTCATGTTTTATAGAGGGGGAAAACACTTGCTTTAATCTACTGACAGGCATATGTTTTACTTTCTTTAACAAGTATTTATTTTGCAATATTGATTATTTCCATTGTATAGACATCTGAAGATTATAAAACAAATGTAATTATGTGCAACAACCTAGCTGAAGCTTTTGTAATTATATATTTATGACTGAATAAAATTTAACTTCTGTAAATTCACTGTTGAATAATTCACTCCATGCCATAATTTCAAATAAAAGTTAAAGCAAGCATTTCAGCTGGTATTCTAATAGGCGTTTCATAATTTTATCAGATTATTTAAAATTTCACCAGGCTACCAAATGTTTAGCAGCTTCCTAAATGTGTGAGAATCACATTAATGCAACTTTTAAAGCAACAAACATTAGTAACTTGAAGAGAAAAAGTTAACTGCTTTCTAGATTCTGTAGTGTAAATAAATTTAAATTCTTCCATACTCCTGGGCATACGTATATGGCCAGTTTCTTATTCTACTTCATATGACTAAATTAAAACAACTAAGCTGTGTTTTGAGTTTATTGTTCCCAGGCTCTTAAATTTATTTCCTGTTCATATAATAAATCTTTGATTATTAATCTAGGATATCACCTTACTTTTTCCCTTTTTTTACAATTTGTGACTGAAGCTGTAACAATGAGGAAATTTCAGTTAAGGTTGTCTATTTCATGTATCTATTTCAGAAAAATCTCCCAAAAATTCTAGGAAAGTTTATCTTCACTTATTTTGAAATTTTCTATTTGCCATGTAATAACTAATCTACATTAAATATCTCTGCAACAAGTAGTGGTTGAATTTCATTTTAAAATAATAAAATATTTTAAATTTAGTTTTTTAATCTGTGAAGATTTTGGTTTTTTTCTAAAACACTTAAAATTTTCCTTTCAATTTTTATTTTAGGTGTATGTGTAATAGACTGTATACTTCTATTATCTATCTTCTAATGAAATGAACATATTTACGTTTTCAAAGTAAATTTCAGAATTATTAATTTTTTTGAGGTAAAGGATCTTTTTAATGTCAAAGGATAAATTACTAGGAAAAAAAGCAAAGGAGCTAATGAAATAGAGGAATATTTAAATGTAGTATTCAGAAATAACCTCTGTTCAATGTGTTTTAGATTTATAATTATACTGGGTACACATTTAGACCAGAGGAACCTATATTTATTTATTCAACAAGTATGTATTCAAAAATACTCTAAAATTGAATGTTCCTAGAAATTTTCACTGAAACTAGGCATATGCTTATCCATTAAGTAGTATTCAAATTTATTTTGACAAAGGGGGTGTGTATAAGACATGGGTGATATGTTTGCTTATTTGTTTTAGTGTCTAGTTTTAAAATGTTTTAAAAGTTGTGTACTATAAGACAAAAATATATCAAAATTTGTATATTAAATGATTGTTAAGTAAATTTCTTTAGGATTTGTTTACATCTGCTCTGATAACTGAGGGTTTGCCACAGCAATCCATAAATTTTTTGTCATAATGTCTCTTTAGGATTAAAGTGGGATTTATCCAAAGTGAATGGTCAGGTTGCGTATGTGTATTTGTATTACAAATGCTGTAAGGTCTAGGAATAATGAGTTCTGTCTTCTTCCTTTCTTCCTCTTTTAATTATTGTGAAAATTTTTTTTCATTTTATCTGTTTTCTACTAATAAATTATTCCCTCTTAAATTAAAATTTGGGTGGACCAGAAATAAAATTTTCAGCTCATTTTGTGTTATAAGTCAGTTTCCCGCTACCTTGCAGTCACTTTCAGGTATAGACATAAAAATAGATTTCTTATATAAAAGAGAATAAAGCCCAGCATCTCATTAGGAATAGATAGATTTTTATGTGGAGGATGGTTTCTTGAAATAGGCTTTTTGCCTTATCTCTTTCCATCTTTCAGGCATTGAAAAGAGCACTTGGTCTTTTAACTCCATGGTACTTTATAATACTATTCTTTCCATCACTGTAAAAAATTGATGCATGGGTAAAAATATCTTTTTATATCAGAAATAAATTGAGCTTGTTATAGTCCCCTCTTTTCATTTTCAGGAAGAGGCAGAAATCCAGGCAGAACTTGAACGTTTGGAAAGAGTCAGAAATCTTCACATACGGGAGCTCAAAAGAATAAACAATGAAGATAATTCGCAGTAAGTCATTATTCGTATTTCAATTTTATATAATTAAAGTCCACCCCCTTCGTAGAGAGCATAAACAGTATTTCCTTGTTGGGGTGTCTAATCATACTTAGAAGAGATGCAAAGTTCTTCCCATGGCTTGCAAGGCCTTTTGTGATCTGGTCTCTGGCCACCTCACCCTCCATGCTGGGCTTTTGTGCTTGCCATCGCCTCTGCCTAAAATGTTTCTCCTTTAAATATCTGAGTGGCTTACTCCTTATTTCACTCCAAATGTTCATTAGAGAGGCCATCCGTAGGCCACCCTATCTAAAAGGGCAATACCTGCATCAATGCATTTCTTCTTTTAATATTCTTACCTTGCTTTATTTTTTCATAGTATTTATCACTATCTGGAATTGTTAATTTATTTTTAAGTTATTATCTGTCTTTTCCCCACTACAATGTAAGCTTCATGAGAACAAGGACTTAGTTTTGTTCTTTCTGTATTTCCAGAGCCTAAACCAGTGCCTGGCACATGATAGGCACTTCATAAATATTTGTAACTAAATACTAAAGTTAATGTTATAGTAGTGAAGGAGAAGTTATTTCAACTAAAGTTGTTTCAGTTAGTCATGTCTTCAGCATTATGGAAGAATTTGGGAAGAAAATGAAAAAGAAGTACAAGTTATTGTCTCTGTTCTTAATGCCTGGTTATCAAAATGAGTACCATAAATAGTAAATGTTAAGGGAATTCAAAGAAGAGAAAATATCTGTGGGCTTGTGGAAGCTCCATAAAGAAGGTAGAAATTGAGCAAGAAGATAGGAATAGAAATTAAGTAAGATACTACTTGACTTTAATGTAAAAGAGAGGAAGGGACCTATAATTAGTGGCTCGTGCCTATAATCCCAGCACTTTGAGAGGCCAAAGCAGGAGGATGACTTGAGGCCAAGAGTTCAAGACCAGCTGGACAATGTAAGAAGACCCTGTCTCTACAAAAAATATATATATTTTTTTTCTAATTTAAAAAAAAGCGAGATGAAGGGTTATCTGTTTATCTTTAAGACTATTCATGTAATGTAAAGCTTCATGACTTCATATGAGTGTCAAAACCGGAAGTGACCAATTTCTTTTGTGAAATATGAATATCCTGCTCAGAAGGCCTATTCATGATTTTCTATGTATATGTAATTCATAATATACAGATTTTTCCAGTGTATGAGGTGAAAGAAATAATATAGTTATAGAATAATCTAAATTCTGTCAGATTAAAATTCTAGTAAAGCAGATGGAACAAAACTAAAATTAACTGTTCTGAAAATTATGTTCAAACTTTGTGCATCTGATTTAGATTGATGAAAATAAAGTGAATTATTAAGCTTTACAGTTTGGCTTGAAACTAAGCAGAAATCTCTTTTATTTATAAATTTGTCAAGAAAGCTTAAATTATCAAATCTATAATCAATCGATTTTAAATAAAATAACAAAATGTATTTGCATCAGGAATCATAAAACTGTCATTGACTTTTTTTTAAATTTTGAAATTATACATTTTGGAACCACATTTTTCTGTTAATCCCTGCTACATATTAGCGGTTAAGCAAGTTACTTAGCCTCTCTCTGTGCAGCGCTGCCTTCATCTGTAAAATAGACATAGAGCCTACTTCACAGAGTTGGTTGAGAACTAAATTAGTTAATACATGTAAGTGCTTAATACAAGTTGAACATCCTGATTCTGGAAATCCAAAATCTGAACTGCTCCAAAATTTAAAACGTTTTGAGCACTGACATGATGCTCAAAAGAAATGCTCATTGGAGCATTTCAGATTTTGGATTTTCACATTAAGGATGCTCAATAGGTAAGTAGAATGCAAATATTCCAAAATAAAAAAAAAAAATCCATAATGAAAAACACTTCCAGTCCCAAGCATTTCCAATAAGAAATACTCAACCTGTATGTAGCAAGTAAAATAAATATTAAATAGTCCAGTGGTAATATAATCTGCGAGTGATTTTTTTTAAAAGGTTTTAAAAATCTTCTAAAAGTTGGTGATTAAAATTGTATTTTATAGAAGTCCAAAGACAATAAAATTTAATCATCAGTGAAGGCTAATTTATAAATATAATTATTTTTAATCCTGTGTTAATACTGTAAAATCTTGATTAATCATAACTTCCAGTATAAAAGTATATTTTTCTGAGAGAAGTATTTGCTACTGAGTAGATAAAGGATTTTATAAAGCTTTTGGCAATATAGCAATTGTTAGGTCTTTATGTGAGTGCTATAACTGGTCGTTGAACCTAAATATTCAGCTATAAAAGTTAAGCTTGGTGAGAACCAAGGCCTTAAGATAGATGATAGTCATGCAGGCAAACTGGTAGAAAGTTAAAAGAAATATTGAATGGAATTTGAAGTTAGCAGTAGTGTAAATGAGAAAGAAATGGCTAGGAGTAGAATAGGAAAGTAGAACTTTAATGTAGAAGGAACTTTTTTGTGTGTCTTTTAATGTGCCTGAGTGTTTTTTCCCCACCCTTAAGGTTCAAAGATCACCCAACATTAAATGAAAGATATTTATTACTTCATCTGCTTGGTAGAGGTGGCTTTAGTGAAGTGTATAAGGTAATGTAAATTTTATTCTGTTCTTTATACTAATATAGCAAATATATAGAAGTATACAGTTAAGATGTACTTGTCTTTTGTTTATTGATCTTATGACTGATTTTATGTCCTCTAATTACAAAAAAAAAGGTTTGTTGTGATTTATGTTATCTTATCTCCAGAGTGTAAAGACTGTCCTTGCCACTTGTGCGGTCCCTCTGATTTTTGGTACCTAGTTACCGTTAACCAATCTGTTACAAATAATAGCAACCATTTGAATCAACATAGGCAGGTAGCCATTTAATATACTACATTGATGGAAAGATTGTACCCTTTAATTTAAACATGGATCCGAGTCTTAACATGTCCTGAATTTATCCAAATTTCTACCTGTTTTAAGGCCATTGTTTCTCAAATGCATGTGTATAAATGTAGGCATTTTTACTCACCATATTCCCTATTTTATCCTTTTTTTTTTTTTTTTTAGTTTACAGTGTATCTTTCAGTCTAACCTTTAAATAATGGGGTTCCTAAGGTCTATTTTATCATTTTATATTCTCCCTTTAGAAGACTTTTATCCCCTCTCATTCACTGAGTTATCAACTGTTTGATTTCACCCCTAGATTTATAAATCTAGCCCATACTTTCTTTCTGAGCTACATACCTGAGAGTGTTTGTGTAGATGACAGTTTATTCACCTTATGTGGGTGCTTCATAGGCACTGCAAACTCATGTCTGAAATAGAAGTTATCATCTTCTCCAAAACCCCTTCTTTAACATTGTTTCCTACTTCAGTATGTACTGTTGCCATTTATCTACCTGGTCCCTTGAGTGAGTGAAAAACATACAAACCAATAAAAACCATCCTTTGCTTTTCCTATCAGTTCCCTTCCCCTAACATCCCTGGTACCTGCTGTTACTATGTCATTAAATTCTCCTAAATCCAAGGATGACCCTTGTCCTCTGTCTCTTAGCTTAAGGATTCTTCCCAAACCTCCTAACTGATCACTTTCCCATGGGCATTGCATTTTTCCAGTGCATTTTGTACACTGCATCTACAGCAACATTTTTATAAAAGGCAATCTGATCATCTCTCCTGCTTAAAAGCCCCAGTAGCTTCCCATTTGCTCTTAGGGTGAAGTCATGGTGAAGGTTATGCTTTCACCTTAAACTTCATTTCCTCTAGAAGGCCTCCCTGACCCTCTGCATCTCCTTAGATCAGATTTGGTCTGCCTTTTATAAGCTCCTTGTATTACTTTGTGCTTCATTACAGATTGGTGTAGATAGTGGTTAAGAGCTCTGGTTCTGAAGCCAGACTGCTGGGTTTAAGTCCTGACTGCCATTTACTACCTGTATAAATTTGGGCTTATTACTTAAAACTCTGCCTCATTGTCTCCTTCTGGGAATAATAATAATAATACTTTCATTATAGGGTTGTTACAGTGGTAAACTGAGTTATCACATATAAATCATATAGAACATTGGTATTTAGTAAATATAAGCTAATAAGATTATTACTGTTATTAGATATCCTCCCTGTTCAGTGAGGCAAGAATTATGCGTTTCTGGTTTACCAAAGGCAACCTGGGTTCTAGTTCTGACTCGGGGGAAAATTATGGGATTTAGATTCAGAGAACTTCAATTCTGATCTCCATTCAACCATGAACTATTAATATTTGTTGTTGTTTTGTTAACTTGGACAAGCATTAGACGTCATGGGCCTTACCTTCCTCAGTCATCAAGAGCTTTGTTCCAGTTCCTATTTCTCTTATTCTAATGGTTGTTCATCTTCAAGCACTGAATGATTGAAGTAGGTTTATCCAGGCTACAAGATAGAAAAGATGATCATAACAGTTCAATTTGAATCTAAAAATAACTAACTTAGATCTAAAAAAATCATCAAAAATACAGTTGGCATTAGCACAGCCTAAAAGTTGCCCAGCTTACTATGAACCTGTCTTGAGCTTTTGTGACAGCCCCCCTGCCACTGCCCAGTAGTATTTCAACTGTTTTTAGCCCCATATATGGGACTTTTGTAGAAAAATCTTAAACAGAAAATAGAAAATGTAGATTGGGGCCCAGTGACTTGAACTTTCTATACTGACCTAAATACCAGCAACATCTCTTTCTAACCCCATTAAAACCCTTTCATGGTTGCCAGGTCCATTGGGAAACAAAAGCAGCAGGTAATAAGTCACGAAATAAAGACTTTTATCTTATACCAAGGTAGAAGATTTTGAATCAGTTGTTGAGTGATTACCGTATTAGCCTTGTTGAAAGGTATTACCCCAACTCACCTAATCTTGGAAGAAGTGTTATGTATTATTCATTATAATCCATTATAATCCATATATACTGATATTAACTTTTTATTAGTAGTATACTTATAATTTTCCTTTGATTATCCTTTATTATGATTCAGTCATAATAAGAATTATAAAGAATTTTATTCTTTGTAAGTTTTTTTGGTTTTCCCTTACATAAACTACTCTTATTTTTATTCTTTTTTATTAAACTTAACCCTTAATAATGAAATTAGCTAATGTTTATTGGATATTTATTATGAACCTTATATTATTCTAAGCACTTCATATGTTTTACCCCATTTAATCCTCTCAACAACTCTAACTTTATAAATAAGATTGAGTATTAGCCCAGAGTCACTCAGCTGATAAGTTTATCTGACTC
>RJWJ010020406.1:0-29171 GCA_004363605.1 Indri indri | reverse complement strand
ATATACCATTTCTTGTATAACAAAATTTGTAAAATAACATGTATACATTTTATATATTATTTGATTTAAAAATCATTAGGACAAGACAGACATTATTATCCCCATCTTATAAATGAGAACACTGAGATTCAGAAAGATGAATTAACTTACTTTAGATCATATGGGTTATAAATGGAAAGGCCAAGATTTAAACATTGCTCGGCCTGACTTCAAAACCCCAAACCGTGACTGTCTTTCTTTGAATGAAGGAAACTTAAGGCTGAAGAAATAAACCTGAGCTTTCGTACAGTACGAAACTTCTCTCCTAGACCACCCCTCTGGTAACCTTTGCTTCTGGAGATGGTTTTTTCTTCTCCTCAGGTCGGTGTTGATTAATTAACTAATACTAGCACCTACTATGTCCAAGATGTTAAGCTACCAGAGATGGTCAGTGGGTCTTATTGTACGTGTCATCTCTGAGCCTTCGGTAATGGTTGAAAGTGTTGAGACGGATTCTCAGGCTGAGTGTGGGCTCAGCTGGGAACAGAGAGCCACCCTAGCTGCGTTTGCTGCGGGGCTCGAGGCGACACGCATTCCGCACTTCTGCATTCCCCGCGCTGGGCCCCCCTAGAGCCACGGTCTAGTAGGTGAGGTGAGACGGAGAAACTGCAGTCCTCGTGGAACTTAGCGCCGCTGTCGCTTAGTTCACACGCGCGTCTCGCTTCCTCGGCGGCACGGGAAGGCCGCAGAGATCAGCGGGTAGTGCTCATGGAGTTCCGCATCTCCACATGGCCCAACACAGCAGGCACTCAGCGAATATTTGCCGAGCCCAGGGTGAAATGAATTCATGAATGAGGCGTGATAATACCTACCGGGACTTTTTATTCCTCTTGGGTTGAGGAGCATACAAATAAATACACGATCCCCAAACTAAACAATGAATGCCTAGCACAGCAAGGGACCTCCAGGGTCCTGTTGTAGTACCCTGGGCAGTATCTGTTCTGCCCGGTCAGCGTTCCTCACCATCTGTAGTCAAATATTTTGAACATCACTGAACATTCAGTCTAAAACGGAAAGCACCTCCAGAAGTCATCATCCCCCTTTCCTGCTTTTTCGCCTCCTGGCTCTTGTCCCCATCCAACATACTCCATATTTTACTTATTTATTTAATTGTCTTTCTCCCCTTCAAAAGGGGGAACAATGCAACGAGGACAGGATTTTTGTCTTTTTTAGTGACTGCTTGTTCCAGTTATCTATTGCTGCATAAACAAACAACTCCACATTTAGTGGTATAAAATAACTATTTCATTATGCACACAGATTTTTTTGGATCAGGAATTTATACAGGGCACAGCAGGTGTATTAGTTTTCTATTGCTGTGGAGCAAATTATCACACATTTAGCAGCACTAAATATCATGCACCTAATATCTTAGGGGCCAAGGGTCTGGGCACAGCTCAGCTCGGTCCTCTGCTCAGAGTCTGACAGGGTTGCAATCAAGGTTTCTTTCTTGAGCTGAGGGCCTTTTTCAAGCTCACATGGTTATTGGAGGAATTTAGTCCCTTGAGGTTGTAGGACTGAGGTCTACATATTTTTGACAGGGGTCAGCAGGGGGCTCCTCTCAGGTCCCAGACACCACCAGTCCTTCATTGCCATGTGGCCCTGTCATAACATGGCAGCTCCTGGCTGGCATAAGAATCTCTCCCCTCAGAAAGGGCCAGTACCTCTTTTAAGGGCTGTCAACTGATTAAGCCAGGCCCACCCTGGATAATAACCCTTTTTATTAACTCAGAACCATTTGACTTGGGACTTTAATTACATTTGCAAAATCCCTTCACTTTGCCATAAAGCATAACCTAATCATGGGAGTGATGTCTCATCATAGTCACAGTTCTCCCCCACTCAAGGAGAGGGGATTATGCAGGATATGTGTAGGAGGGTGAATTCGGGGGACCGCCTTATAATTCTGCCTACCATAGCAAGAATGTCTTGTTTCTGCTTCTTGATGTCTCAGGGTAGGATGGAGTCTCAGCTAGGAAGAATTGAATGGCTGGAAGCTGGAACAATGTGTGAGCATGTTCACTCAACTCTGGTCCCTGGCTGGACAGGACTCAAAGGACAGGCTTAGCTCAGACTGAAGACCAGAGCCACCTATGTGTGGCTTCTCCGTGTGACTTGGGCTTCTCACAGCATGAAGGTTGGTTCTGAGAGGAAATGTCCCAAAAGGGATCATCCAAAAGTGAGTATTTCAAGAGGTCAGGTGGAAGAGGCATGATCTTTTATGATCTAGCCTTGGAAGTCATGTAGCATCACTTCCATGCCACAAGCCTGCACAGATTTCAGGGACATAGACCCTGCCTTTCAGTGGGAGGAATGGCAAAGAATCGATAGCTATTATTGTTATTTTTTTAACAACTGCCACACTGTTATTTCTCTAGTGGCATGCAGTAAATATTTGTTGAATGAAAGAAATTTTTGTCTAATGAATCTAACTCAGACTAGGACAGGATTATATCAAGGAAGACTATCTGATGGAGACTGATCTCAAATGCTGAAAAAGTTGAATAGGCAAAAGTACAGGAAAAACATTTGAGACAAAGGGAGCAGCATATGCAAAGGCAGAGAAACCTGAAAAACAAGGTACATTAGGGCAACCACAGGCAGTTCAGTGTAGCTGGAGCACAGAGTGTGTGTGGAGGAGGAGGTGATGAGGCTGGAGAGATGGGCAGGGTCTGGTCATAGATGGATTTCCGGGTCATCCATGGAGTTTTCCCAGGAGAGCTGGGAAGACACTGAAGATGGCCGTGAGTCTGCGTAGGCATTTTTTTTTTTTTTTTTTTTGAGACAGAGTCTTACTCTCTTGCCTGGGCTAGAGTGCCGTGGCGTCATCCTAGCTCACAGCAACCTCAAACTCCTGGGCTCAAGTGATCCTCCTGCCTCAGGAGTAGCTGGGACTAAAGGCATGTGCCACCATGCCCAGCTAATTTTTTCTATATATATATTTTAGCTATCCAATTAATTTCTTTCTATTTTTGGTAGAGACGGGGTCTCGCTCTTGCTCAGGCTGGTCTTGAACTCCTGAGCTTAGAACGATCCGCCCACCTCGGCCTCCCAGAGCTCTAGAATTACAGGCGTGAGCCACCGCGCCCGGCCTGGGTAGGCATTTTTAAAGGATTCTTATGTCTGCAGTATAGAGGGAAGACTAAAGGTACAGAAAGCAGTGGAGGTTGCTCTAGTAATTCAGGCAAGAGATGATAAGAATGAATCGTGGCCTTTGCATTCGAGATGGAGAAGAGAGGACAGCTTCCCCAGTGACAGTCTCATTTAATAATTCTAGCATTGCTTTACTTTTTTTTTTTTTTGCATTCATTGCAATCTGAATTCCTGCTCTTACTATTCATCGTGGAATTTGATGCTCATCTGGAATGCATGAGCCTGGAAATTCATTGGCATAAGTCAGGCATGGTGTACAGTGCATCTGAGCAGTACTCCCTATACAATCTTCACAGCTCGGCTCAGGGCTGGCTCCCTTGGTGATGAGTGTTGGTGATGAGATATAAATACACTGCGATGAAGCTACAACAGTCACCTTGGTTTGGGATCTAGCAAGGAGATAGAATCTGATTCCTGCTTTGCTTGTGTTCAAAGCAGCATGACATATTTGTACAGCAGTGTTCTCTCTGGAGTGTCAAGTACTTAATAAATATCACCCCTGTACATTTTTGCCAGTCAAGCTGGTTGAATTCCCAGGTTTTCAGTCCTTTTTGCAGAGTTTCTGAGGTGAATAAGCTTCTTCTGTTTCTTCTCTCCACTAGAAAATTATCCAAGGGTTGGTCTCCTTTAGGACTAGGACAAATTCTTGACCCCTTGCTGCAGATGGAGGGACAAGGACCATGACCCTTTTTCTGTTAAGGATTGAAAAACCAGATGGAAGGTGGGATGAGGTCCTAACAGCTGGCCAGTGGGGAAGCAAGGAGAAAATTCAGATCACACATGCCATCTCATACAGCTAATAAATTATCATCTTGGGTACCTAAAACAAATGAATTATGTTTAAAGCGTGTTAAGGAAAATCTAGACATGAAGAATTCCTTCAATTCAGTTCAACAAATATTTATTAAACACCTACCACGTGGCAAGCACTGTTCACAGTGAGTGATTGATAACAACAAAAATCCCTGCCCTTTGAAGCTCACCTTCTAGTGAGAAGAAACAATAAGCGATAATTATAATAAAGAAATTATTAGAATAATAAATAAATTTAATAATATGTTGGAAGGTGATATGTTTTACGGAAAAAAGACTGAGTAAAGGGGGTTGGGAGGTCTACAGGGCATGTCTTAAATAGGGAGATCATGGTATGTTTATTAAAAGATCTTGTTTATATCCTTGGCTCCACCCAGTTATATTTGAATAAAGGAATCCTTGCTTTTAAACCACTCACGCTGCTTAACTTCTCTGAGTCTCAGTTTCCCCATTCATTAGCTCATTCAAACAACACATATTTGTTGTGTTAATGGTAGTGTTCCTATGTATACTTTAGAAAATATTAATAAATAAGGCAGACACATCACTGCTGTCATGGAGCTTCTAATCTAGCAGGAAGGCTGACTTTAAACAGGTAATTTACATAAAGTACAATGGATGTGCTGAGAGGGAAAGCTCTGAGTGCCGTGAGAGCACATCCTAAGGGATGTCTAACCAAGTTGTATGTCACTGAAGCTGAGGCCTGAAGAATAACTGGTAGAGTTGGGGCTCGAATGGGAAAGGTGTTCCAGGCAGAGGAAACAGCCTGTGCAAAGGAGAATTTGTGGCCTTCGATGACAAAGAGGATGAGGCAGAAGACGTCTGGAGAGGTAAATAGAGGTCAAGTCACACAGGGCCCGTAGCCATGTGAATTACCTGCAAAGTGAAGCTGAAATGAAGCACAGCATCTTACATCGAGCAGGCACTCAATAAATGATGGCCATTAACCATATACGTGATGACAATAATAATAAATCGAAGCAGTGCATAACCTTAAACCAGTTGAAAGTTGGTGTCCTTGGTTTATCTTCTGGGTTAGGTAAACCTCATGTTGGTGGTGGGAGGCTGACTTGGGTCGATGTTTAAGGGAAAGCTAATTTCTCTATTGACTTCTGAGCCCAATATATATAATCCCTGATTTATTTGGTGTGGTGATAAAGGAGAAGAATTTGAAATTGGAGACAGATAGATCTGCATTTTAGTGTTAAGTCTGACACTAACCCTGCGACCTTGGACAACTCTAATCTCTCTGGATCTCAGTGACCTCATCTGTAAAATGGGGATAATAATAATACTATTCACTCTGAAAGGGCCGATGTGAGGGTCAAGCGAAACGATATTTGGGAAATTTTATTGCACTTTCCAAGTGCTACGGTTTGACTTACTCTTGGGTTATAATGATGGAAAAAGATGCTAAGCAAGAGTCTCCTCTTTGTATTTTCCCCAGATCAGGTTCTTTCCATCCTAACTGCAACGTAGCTCAACATATTACTGAGGAATGTGCTAACACTTTCTTTGATTATAGAGAAAATACTTGTTTCGAGGCCCCACTTAATTATGGCGCTGCTCTAAAATTCAGAGCATGCCGAAAACAAATACAAAGTCAGGAACTGGAAGTTGGATCGTGTGACATGCATTCACACTTCTTACAAATAACGGGGGTCTGTTTAGGTGGCAGCAGACGAGTCTAATCTCCCCCATATTACCGTAATTATTAACTGCTACTCCTCAAATCTATCAAGTTATCACTATTGTTATTATTATGAAACTCAATCCCATTTCCATGTCATAAAGATAAACCAAATCTCATTTCAATTAGTTACAGCAGGAGGGAATGAACTTTAAACAGACATTTAATTTCTGAAAAAAAAAATTAGGAAGTTCTTCATGGAAATGTTATGGCATTTTGAAACAGATTAATAGTTCAGTGTGAACACATCCACCCTGCAGCTAAATGATGGGTGTATGATGATGAGGAGACAGGTTAAATGAGCAAAACCAGTTGATACCACTAGTTTGGATCTAATCAAATAGTATTCATTTTATGACTCTTCAGCACCATGCTTTTTTTCATTTACTTTACAGATTGAATTATAGGTCTTACTTGATGGATGTATTTTATTTGTTAAGACAAAGTAGTTGGCTTTCAGGAAGATAATAAAATTTAACAAAAATCTTCCCAAAGTAGATGCTGTGGAGAGATTCAAATACTCCCAAAAGCTCAAACTCCCAAGATGTCGACCTGTAGCTGGGGCAGGGGTGGAGGGTGTCTGGAGTTGATTCAGAAAGCTTGTCTATTTTTTAAAAAAATTAACATTCATATCCAAGAGTGTGCCCACTTTTCAGCAGCTGAACATGACAAGGGGAAAAGGTTTCAGTGATGAATTCTTGTGTGTGTCTGTAAATTTCATGCTTGTGAAGTTGGATTAATAGCGAGGGAGACTGAAGTCCTTTTGTTCTTGCACAAACAGCTACAAAGCAGAGAGTGACAGTGTGAGCGCCCCAGTCTAGCAAGGCCTGGAGGCATGACTGGAGGGACCTCGTAGTCAATCTCTGGCCTCTCTTCTGAAGCCTAATTATGGCATTTGTTCCACTGGACCTGGGTGGAAACCACAAAATGAATGTCAGCAAGACTTCACGTTTCTTTCAGTATCCACGAAGGCTGGGTTTCAATGAAATCTTCTACATTTAAATTTGTTGCCATGGAATTGCCATCCAAGGTCTTTATATCCTTTCCACTTCTTAGGGAAAGAAAATATAAGCTACCCTGGCTATGCGTGGCTACTGAATAATTGGTCTTTGGATCTTTGGGACATGATTTTTGCTCCAGGGCACCAGAACTATTGCTAGATGTACGATGGGATTCAAAACTTCTGTTCTGCACTACACTGTCATAAAAAGACCAAGATCCTTGGGAGGGATCTGTTGTAGACAATTGAGATAAAGTTAATAAGGCCTTGACTTTTTAATCTAACATCTTTTTAAAAACGAGCTCAAAGTATTTCATCGAATTCAGTTTAGTTCCTACTAATGAGGTGGCTTAGTGGCTAGGCACAGTAGTTCCTCAATGTGGGCTTGTTTTTACTGTTTCAGAATAATGAAAAAAATAAGTACAATGTAGCGAGCTTTTCTATGAAACTGAATTTATTCTTCTACTCTAGGTGTTACAAATATCCTTTCTGTAGTGAAAAGACACTGATGGTAGATGGTAGTTGGTTTTTTATTTTTTATTTTATTTTTTGAAACACTTCACTGAGGTTGGCTTGGAATGTAAAAAGCTGTACATATTTATTGTATACAACTTGATGAGTTTGGGGATAAGTGCACATCTGTGAAACCATCACCACTATTAAAGCCATAAACATATCCATTACCTTACAAAATTTCCTCCCACTCCCTTTATTATTATTTTCTTGTGTGAGTGGTAAGAACACTTAACAGAAGGTCTACCCTCTTAGCAAATTTTAAGTGTAAAATGCAGTATTATTAGCTGTGGGCACTATATTTGATAGTTGGTTTGCTAAGATAGCCTTTATAAAATATGAAACAGGGCACATTTAAGTTTATTCTCACATTTCTAAAAAAAAGGTTTTATTTTTTAACTTATAGCTCAGCAAAATTCCCAAATCTGAAAACCACTGTCTTAAAGTAAGGCATTTGGAGTTAGAAAGCTAGGACTCTATGATTTATAGCTATTTGACCTGGGGCAAGACAATTATAATGCTTTTCTGAGTTTTGATTTTGTCCATTTGTAAAATAAAGATCAAAATATAGTCACGGAGACATTTTAAGCTAATATTATTCATAAAAGCAAAAAATTTGAAACAGTCCAAATGTCCATCAACTGGTGATTGGATAAATAGACTGTGGTATATCCATGCAATGGAATATTATGCAGCAATAAAAAGAAACGGGTTACCGACACATGCTACAACATGATGAACCTCAAAAACATTATTCTAACTCAAAGAAGCTAGACACACAAGACCATGTACTCTATCATTCCACTTGTACGAGATGTCCGGAAAAGACAAAGCTATACAGACAAATAGTACATTAGTGGTTGCCTGGGGCTGAGGGTGAGAACAGGAATTAACTGCAAAAGGACAGGAAGGATCTCTTTGAGATAAAACATTCTAAAACAGGATCCTGGTGATCAACTATGTGCTTAATAATATTCATTGAATTGTGCAGTTAATATGAGTGAATTATAAATTTTACCTTGATAAAGCTGTTTAAAAATAATTTAAGAAGAGGCAGGGCGCGGTGGCTCACGCCTGTAGTACTAGCACTCTGGGAGGCCGAGGCAGGCAGATTGTTTGAGCTCAGGAGTTCGAGACCAGCCTGAGCAAGAGCGAGACCCCCGTCTCTACTAAAAATAGAAGGAAATTAGCTGGACAATTAAAATATACATATAGAAAAAAAAATTAGCCAGGCATGGTGGCAGATGCCTGTATTCCCAGCTACTGGGGAGGCTGAGGCAGGAGGATCGCTTGATCCCAGGAGTCTGAGGTTGCTGTGAGCTAGGCTGACACCACAGCACTCACTCTAGCCAGGGCAACAGAGTGAGACTCTGTCTCAAAGACAATAACAATAATAATAATAATTTAAGAAGAAAAAAGGAAAACTATGAACTAACATCTGTGAAGCACCTAGGCCAGTGATGGTGCAGGTGCATAGTATGTGTGCAATAAAGACAGCCAGAACTATAGAACTGTTAGCCAACACCTCAGAGAGTGCCCTCCTCCACCATGACTTGTTGGACTTTGTGTGAGTGAGAAATTAATTTCACCTGCTGCTATTTCAGTATCTATGTGTTGCTACAGCTATATAGTTCCTGCCTGCAAAAAAAATTGCAGTCTGGTTGGGGAGACAAGACCTGTACATGAAATAATTAGATGTTGAAATAAGTCATTTTAAGATAAAATGTCAGAATGAGTCATACAGATAGATGTTGGTCTGGGACGTCAGAAGAAGGTGAAGTTTCTATATTAGGGAAGAGGCCCTACACTGGATCGTGAAGAGTGAGGAAAGAAATCAGATAGAAAGAAAGACATAGATGGGTGTTCTAGGAAGGAAAAGCAAGATAAGCATAATCACAGAAAAATATCGACCGTAATCACTCAGGGAGCTCCAGAAGAAAGAGTTTGAGCTTTGGAGGTAGACAAATTTGGGTTCAAATTCTGGCTCCACCATTTGAAAACTGGGTGACCTTGAGCAAGTAACTTAATTTCTGAGGCCCAGTTTCATTAATTATAAAGCGGTGATAATAATACCTATCTTTCAGGATTAGTGTCAGCATTAAGTAGGATATCCTACATAAATCTTTTAGCACAATGCCAGGCTCATAGAAAGTATTTAATAAACACAAATTTCCTTTCCTCTTATACTGTCAAAGAGGTAATAATTTAGTTATGGAAGAAACACATGGTGGGAATCAGACTAAAACCAAATTAATAATACAGTTAGTCAGACATTTTTACTCACCTGAAGATCTAGTTCATCTCCCAATGCATCCTGTATAGCTCCTTGACAATACCCATGGTAGTTTTTGAGAAATCAACATTCTCATAATATAATTTATATATAACATACTGCACCCATTTTAGGTGTACAATTCAATGAGTTTTAACAAGTGTATACACCACTGCAGTCAAGATGCAGATCGTTTCTGTCGTTCGCAAAAGTTCTTAGAGCCCTTTGCTGTCTAGCCTCCTTTTTACACCTGTAGGCAATTCTGGTGTGTTTTTTGTGACCATTGGTTAGTTCGCTCTTTCCAGAATTTCATATAAATGGCATCATACTATTTGTGTTCTTTCATGCCTGGCTACTTTTACTCAGCATAATGCTTTTGAGATTTATCCGTGTTGCTGTGTTTTAGTAGTTTGTCTTATTTTATAGGTAAGAAATATTCCATTGTATGGATATACCACAGTTAGTTTATCCATTTACTCACCAATGGAAATTTGCCTTGTTTCAGTTTTTAGTGTTATGAATAAAACTGCTATTAGCATTTAAGTACAGTCTTTGGTAAATATATGTAGTCATTTTTCTTGGGTAAATACCTAGGAGTGGAATTACTGTGTCACATGGTATGGTTAACTTTATAAGAAACTGCCAAACTTTTTCCAAAGTGTTTGTACCATTTTATATTCCCACCAGCAGCATATGAGAGTCCCAGTTTTTCCACATCTTCATCAACACTAGGTATCGTCGTCAGTCATTTTGATTTTAGCCATTGTAATGGATGTGTGGTGGTAAGTCATGATATTTTTTTTTGAGACAGAGTCTTGCTCTGTTGCCCGGGCTAGAGTGCCGTGGTGTCAGCCTAGCTCACAGCAACCTCAAACTCCTGGGCTCAAGCGATCCTTCTGCCTCAGCCTCCCGAGTAGCTGGAACTATAGGCATGAGCCACCATGCCCGGCTAATTTTTATATATATATTTTTAGTTGTCCAGATCATTTCTTTCTATTTTTTAGTAGAGACGGGGTCTCACTCTTGCTCTGGCTGGTCTTGAACTCCTGACCTTGAGCGATCCTCCCGCCTCAGCCTCCCAGAGTGCTAGGATTACAGGCGTCAGCCACCATGCCCGGCCGTAAGTCATGATTTTAATTTACATTTTTCTGGTGACCAATGATGCTGGACTCATTGGCCATTTGCATATTTTCTCTTTTGTAAAATATCTGTTCAAGTCTTTTGTCTATCTAAAATTGGGGCTCTGGTAGCTTTAATCATTTTTTAAATATCTGTCTTACGTACAAGACTGTGAACTCCGCGAATTACTGCATCCCCAGGCCATGCCACAATTCCTGGTAAATAATAGAGATTCATTAAGTATTTGTTGACTGACTGCCTTGACTGATGTATGATTTTATTAGGAGTGGAGTAGATCTGCTAATGCTGGTGGTCTGTTTATTTCTTTCAGAATCAGGAAAATCACTCACACATAACTGTTTCTAGTGATTTAGTACCCAGTACCTTGGGATAGTCATCTGAAAAATCTAAGTTTGAAATAAGGGAGAATATCTTCATCATTATCAAACATTTATTAAATTCTCCCAAGTTCAAGGCGCCGTGCGAGGTGTTTGGGCATGAGACTTGCTTCCTGCCCTCAGGAGGCGCATGGTCTCTTTGGAGATGTTAGACACAGGTTCTACTCACGGGCCATCCTCAGGAGCCAAATGAGGGAGTGTTACAGGCAGTGGTTCCCTGCTCATGAGTCTGGGAAATCCAGAGGAAGGGAAGGTAACATCTTGCTTCGGGAACTGGGAAAGCCTTCGTGGAGGGGGTGACGTAGCTGAGTCTGGAGGATGAAAAGGATTGGGATGTTTTAAGATGGCAGCATAAGGAAGGGTGCCACAGGTAGGAAGAGGAAATGGGATGGCATGAAGAAAAGCAGAGGTGGAAAGGCTCAGGGAACGGCCTGCAGCCCAGCTTGAAATAAGACTGGAGGGTAGTTGGGGCATTGCGGTAAGAATCTTCAATGTTCCTGCCTCCCTTAATGCCTGGGGAGAGTCGCCCTGGAATGGAAAAGATTTTTTAGAAGAAAACCCATAACACCAATTCTTTCTTACGTTTTCTTGTTAACAGTAAGTGGTAAAGACTCAATTCAGGACACAACTAGACCGACTGGGTCCCTGCTCTGAACTCCCATAACACCCCGCATGTCTCCATTTCAACATTCACTTGCTTGTGATTTACTTGGTTTGAGGCTTTTGCACCTACTAGGTTGTAAGCTGGATGAGGGTGGAAAACATGTTGGTTTTGCTCATTGTTGTATTTCCAGGGCTTATGTTTGTTTAATGAAAAAAATGAATGAAAAATGGAATTTATTTCTGACATTTAGAATCTTTGCAGTGAAATATCTGTGAATTTCTATAGCAGTTATAATAGTAAGCCGCTCAATTGATTGAAATGTTTAACTGGATTTTTTTTTAAGTTTTGGATTTTATTCCAGTACTGTGTTTTTTGACCAGAGTCTTTTCTTTCTGTAATACTAAGAGATATCGTTGATAAAGGCGCATACTCTATGCCAGACATTGTGTTACAATGCTTTCTACACAAAACGAGAAAACTGATGTCAAAAGAAACTGAATTATTTGCCTGTAGTTCATAGTAAGTGGCAGAATTGGGATTTGAATTTAGGTCTGGTAGCAAGATTCTGCCACCTTCTGAGATGGCTGAAATTTCAAATTTCAAATTTCAGCCATCTCAGAAGTTAGAAAATATTCTAAGTTAGGTAGTATCGCTGGGATGCTAGCATTGATTGGCTATAGTGAATGTCCAACCTAAACTTGCACCTTCTTTTGTAAATTTTGTATAACCTTCAAAACTCAAGAAGAAAGAATTCAGTGGGAATTAATGAGGATTTTTCTTTATGTGCTAATTGTGGGGAAATCTGATTTTGGAAATAATGTTGGGTATACCCCCTGAAGTCAATCTTTAGACTAAAGTTTAAATACTTAAGTAACTTCCTTTCTTACATTTTCGGCTGGCTTAGGGAGATATTTTTCCATTTTTTCTAGGTGTTTTGCAGGCAATATCTGTGTGCCTCCATGCACACACATGTACTGGCATGCTTCTTTAAAGCAAATAGTTTTGGTAGTGTAAAAAACATATTCAAAGTAAGCCGTTGCATTTGTCACATATCCTATAAGCCTTTGAGCAAAATTCCTGAAATTCATTTAGTGGGCATTCAGTTAGAATTTTCTGAAGAACAATTTCTCTGTAAATTATTAACTTTTTATTGCCACATTTCCCAGATTCAATTAGATTAACATTTAGTGTCATTTCTCAAACAGAGATAATCATCCAGATTGTGCTTTGAAGGAAGAACTTGCATGTTATATACCTTTTAGGCTTTTAATTTATCTTATTTATTTGGCAGGTCTGTGTATGTGTGCCAGGGCAGAGAGAAGCTGAAAAGGAAGACACTTGATGGGAATTGATAAGTTGGGACTTATTCAATATTGAGTTTATGGCATTTGGTTTTCTCTGCCAAGGGCATATCAGAGAGCCGATAAAATATGCAGGCTAAAGAGGATGGATTCCCTGAGTGGCTTCTGAATACAACATTTATTTCTAGCCAGTAAAGTTTAGCAAACCATATCCAGTGCTGTTGACAAGTAGCACAAACCAAGTGACAACAGCAAGCTTTTGATGTGTTGGCTAAGGTGGGTTTTGGAACTTAATGCTTTACTGTCTCAACACAGCATGTGGTAAAGTCCAATGGAGTAGCAAGGGCCACACCAAACCCCCTTGCTATGGTAGCAGCTACTTCAAACATAGTTTCATGAATAGGAGCTCATTTGACCCTTGACCAGAACCAGGCTCTAAATTGGCAGACAGAGAATCAGAGTAATTTGTATCATTTCAATTAGTTACTCGCTGCATAACGGGGAGGTCATGACTTTCTGCCATGATTACTGCCCATGGCAACCAAGCTTGAATGTACCATCAGTTTCCAAATACTTTCACTTAATAAATGTAAGTTCATAAACAAGGCTCAATTGTTGGGGGTGCACAACAAAGTGAATTATCCACTCTGCAACTGAACGAGCGGAAGATGACATAACTTTGTCGGCAAGATCCTTTCAATTTTTTTTTTTTTTTAAGAGAGAAGCTGATAAATGGGATTAATAACATTGGCTGAATGAGCCGTATTGATCTTTGGCTATGTAAAACAGCCAGGAGAGAAGCGAGTTTGTGTAAGAGCACTGTTGTTGTAGTTCTGAAAGCCGGCAGTTTTCTTTCACTGTTTGCTCTGTACAACCAAAATTCAAAAATCTTAAAATCAATGTTACCATTGTCGGATCCAAACAGCACACCCTTCCACAGACAATGCAAAGAATTTCAAAATACAGATAGCTCCCTGATACATACAGATCTGATTGTAAGAAACATTGGGTTGTTTTCTTTCTTGAAAGAAAGGGCAGCTTGTTCCAGCGCGAAGACAATGGTGTGTCTAGATGCCTGTGAAACTTCATGAACCCAGTGCAATAATTCAAGCCTTTGATTTGAAAAATGTTTTGTATGTCTTCCTCCACATCTGCAAATACCTCCACTTTCCCTTGATGCCAGCCAAGAGTTGTTAGCAAGTCAATGTTTTCCACTTGAGGAAGAAAAAAAAAGTTCAGCACGTACATAAGTTTTGCTATTTGGCTTTTGTTTTTTGAATTAAAATAAAGGTTTCCTTCTTTCATGTCACAATCTATTAGCCACCAGGAAACCTGGTATCACAGTTCTCTCCCATTCACCCCTGCATTTGTAGCAGATTTGACGGTGTGTGGAAACCAACACGGGCACTGCTCTGTGACTGTGTCACCTGCAATCAGCTTGTGCTGTAGCTCAGATTAATCATGACAGTAGGCAATATTTCCAACATTATTAGAAGAGAAACCTAATATTTTGGGACATCAGGGATCTCTGAGCTGTTGTCCATCAAACTGAGAACCTTCATTTCCTACTCCTTGGATGGATAACCTTAAGTTTTAACCACTTAATGGATAAAATTCTTCTTTAAACAAAACTAAATAAATAAAAATTAAGAATTAGTAGAAAGCAGGAAGATGCGGCTATTCTGATATTTTAAATTATGTCTTGGGATCATCCCCAAAAGGTTTGGTAGTCATGCTGTCCGGGGGTGAACTCCCACTCTTTCTCGAAATGTGTACACCCAAAGTGCCCTAGGTATTCCTGAGTTTTCATCCTTAGGATGCTGTGTTATTAAATCTGTGGATGATTGTAAGGTAAAGATCTCCACATCACTGTTGAACTTTTATCTAATACAGTTTCTATCATGTAAACAAAATGAAGATTTGCCAAGGATGTCACATGGACAATTTATAGGAAGGAGAGTCAGGGTATATTTGAAGGACACTTATTAAAAAGCTACATTATATTAATACAGATTAAAGGGATGTATGCCAACGAACACAAATTTGACAGTACTATTTAGAAAGTGGATGGTACTTTTCCCCTTTTGTCTGACTTATTTGAGCTTACATGAACATGACTGAAAATCATGTTCTCTGGGTCCTCTACTGGTCTTCTGAAGCTCTGATTTTTCTTCTTTGTAATTGGAAAGAAAGAGCATCCAATAAAAATGCAGATGCTATAAAGACCACACCATTATTTATATTAATAGCTTCCTCAGTTGTCCCAAACCCTTTCAGATCCAACTTTTATTGACTATCTAATATATTCTAGGCACCAGGAATTTTTAAATGTCTTCAGACATTCACATCAAGTCAGTGCACTATGCCTTGATAATTTGGTTCCTATCACATAATGTACATTTTATCTGCTCAGCTCGTTGGCACAGGGAGCCAGAGCAGCCAGAGATTGTTTCTGGACTTTTGGGTTCCTTGTTAGTCCTTTCCCTGTTAGCCCTTAGAACATTCAAAAATATGTGTGGAATGAATAATTCCTTTTGCTAATGTACAGGCAGTCTTACCAGAAAGAGACCAAAGTCTCGATGCGTTTCTTTGCATTTAGCAGGTTTTGGTGTTTGAATGGCTTCACATTTTACAAGTACTATCCAATTAACTGATCCTTCTCTGCCTTCTCTTTCAACTTCAGGAAAAGAACCTGATAAAGTTGGGGACTTTTTTCAGGACCTTTCTTTCCTTTTTAGGCTTCAGCTGCTCCCAGGACTATCCATCATCATTTTATCTTTGAAAGTTGGTTCATTTGTCTTGTCCCTTTAGCTCTGTCACCTCAAGCTCCGAAGGTTGAGTCCTAATCTCTTGCAAGGGGTCTTTCGCTGGTCTACTCCCTGCTGGTACCCACTCCATCATTCTCGTAGTTATTTGATCTTCTCAGTTTTCCGTGTCAGACTCTGCCCAGCCACCTGATGGTTTTCGGTTCCAGATTCCCCATTCTCTTTCTGGCTTGTCATTCCATCACTGTGCTAAGCTTCACTCCTTTCTTTATCCCTTTAATTAGAAACAATGTATTACTTTTTTTTTTTTATTGCAAAGCCACACTTTGTTATAGAAATTTTGGAAAATGAGGAAAAGCACAATTAAAAAATCCAAGCATCTTCTATTACAATCTCACCATTTAGAGAGTATCACTGTTGCCATTTGGAAATATGAGTTTCTGGTTTGTGGGGTTTTGTTTGTTTGTTTTGCTATTCACCTTCTTTCTTCCTTCCTTCCTTCCTTCCTTCCTTCCTTCCTTCCTTCCTTCCTTCCTTCCTTCCTTCCTTCCTTCCTTTTTTCATTCTTTTCCTACTTGTTTTCATCCTTTTTTCTTCTTCTCATATATTTTTGGGTGATTTCAGATAGGTTAGAAAATTATTGGCTCCCTGGGCATTTTTTCTTTTCATCAAAAGCATTACTTTCAGCATTTTTCTTCGAAGATTATCTCCAAATGCTATAAAATTCCGTTTTCTTCTATTGCCTCTGTAAT
Source organism: Indri indri (assembly GCA_004363605.1). Classification (NCBI taxonomy): domain Eukaryota; kingdom Metazoa; phylum Chordata; class Mammalia; order Primates; family Indriidae; genus Indri; species Indri indri. The sequence goes on along the minus strand of RJWJ010020406.1, from coordinate 12,752 downwards.
TTTCCTTCTCATTTCCTTCTCACAGTCTCAGGCCTGCATAAAATAACTCATAGTTTAATATAATGCATGTTCTCCATACCCTTTTTGGTTTGGCTTGCTTGGATGTACTGTGTTATGAAGTTTTAATCTTGTAATAAGATTGTAATCTTCTTTGCTTTTCCACACTTGGCTGGCACTTCCCTCCCCCCTTTTTTTTGACAGGGAAAAATATAGGGTATTTTGAGCCCTTATTCCTTATAAAACCCTGTTATTGGTGACTTAGCTGCGGAGAAACATGGGGAATAATACCTAGATTACCCTTATTGACTTCCCGATTAGTGAGGAGACTGTGTATGTCGGCATGTGTCAGGCATCATTCTGTAAGGAACAGGCTGGTTTTAGCCTTTCTAGAACCCTATAGGTCTTCTTGATTGTTCATTCATTCATTCATTTATTCTTCCAGCAAAAGTTTATGAACCATCTTCTCTATTCCATAGAAATATAATGTGAGCCACAAATGTGAACCACACATATAATTTAAATTATTCTAGTAGCCATATTAAAAAAGGAAAAAGAAGCAAGTAAAATTAATTTCAATATGTTTTATTTAACCCAATATATTAAAAATATTATATGTAATCAATATAAAATGATTAATGAGATTTTTTTCCCTAGCTGTCTTCAAAGTTTGGTGTTTATTTTGTACTTACAGCACAAATCTCAGTTTGAACTAGACCCATTTCAGGTGTATGATAGCCACATGTGGCAATAGCTACCATATCAGATAACGCTGTTCCAGAAACGTTTGCTGGGGATTCTGTGAAGGGCAGGGTGGGTGTAATCCTCAGTCACGTGTAGTTTATGATCTGGCAGGGAAAACAGCCACTATGCAAGTGATTGTTAATGCAACAAATACAAAAATAGTAAACAACAAACAAAAGCTAGGCAAGGGAAGGTGCAAGTTCAGTCTGTTATATACCATAACTATTTTGAGGGGCAGGGGACAAGAGATTCAAGTTTTCTTTACTTTTTCTCCCATTAGCTTTGGGATTAACTAATTGTGTGATCTTGGGCAAGTCAATTAACCTCTCCATTCTAGGCTAAGATCTGAATAATTACCCTCAGCTCCTTGACTCTAAAGAACCTACTTTAAAAATCAAAAGACTCTACATTTAGCCACTGTGCCCTGCTGCCTTCTGTAATTCTTATCATCATTATTATTTTTATTAAAGATGGGGTCTCACTGTGTTGCTCAGGCTGGTCTTGAACTCCCGTGCTCAAGCGATCCTCTTGCCTCAGCCTCCCAAGTAGTTGGGACCACAGGCGTGCACCAATTATTATTTAAATGTCTTTATTCCCTGCTGTGTTGCAAACAATGTGAGGCTAGAGACTCCATCCCATTTATCTATTTCTGTCTCTTCAGCACCATCTCAGTTTAAGATTTCACTTCATAGTTTTAGAGTCAATAGATGAACTGAAGAAGTGAATGAAAAATGAATACGGTTTCCCACTTAAATCTTTTGCTAGAATTACAATTCATTTACATTTCATGTTGTCCTCTATGATCACTTTCCTCCCGGCTCCCCTTCCCGTTTTCCCTCTTTCCTTCTTTTCTGTCATTTCGTAACTATTTAGCTAAGGGCTATTTCTTATGTCCCAGGAATTGTGCGAAGCATTGTGTATGCGGGGTTAAAAAAGGAAGAAGAAGAAGAAAAGAAGACATAGTTCCTGTTCTCGAGGAGCTGAGAGGCTTTTTGATGTTTTGCTATGAATAGTGCTAGGTAACATTTGCTGTGTCTTTCTTCCCTTCCCTTCCCTTCCCTTCCCTTCCCTTCCCTTCCCTTCCCTCCCCTCCCCTCTCCTTCCCTTCCCGACACTGTTACACACTTTATTATGCATATTTTATCTTTTAAAATCTTCAGCGCAGTATATTGTATGTTGGGCATTATTTTATTCTCATCTTACAGATGAGGAAGTTAAAGTTTAAAGAAATTAAATAATTTGCTCAAAGTTCCACCGTTAGTAAGTGTTGGAGTTGGGATTCACACCCATTTCGGAGCGTATGTTCTAAACCACCTCTAAAAGGAGGTCTTTCAGACCTCCTCCTGAATCTCTAGAGTCCCTGGGATGTCCTATTGCACGTTATGCAAAATTAGATAAAGTGTCATCCTTAAAATGAATAACTGGTTAGATATTAATATTTTAAAAATAATAAAAGGAAGTAAAATCTATCTCCTTACTAAATGCCCAGAAGAACTATTTCTTAGGCCACTTACTTTACGCCCATTCCCAATACATATATATAATATTTATATTTATACATCTGAGATCTAAAAGATATATGGATGGCAGTTCTGAGATACCGAGTCATGTGCCTATTTTAAGCCTGGCAGATGGTTGACCATTTTTTATTGATCAGTTTCATTCTTTTCAAAGGCACAGTTACCCTTGGATCCTCAACTATGACCATGAAGATTCCACTAATTTGGTTATTTTGCTGATATCTTCCTGTCCTGAGGGTGTTTATCTTCCATTCATTCCCTCACCCAGCCTCTGATCGCTGCCTTTCTTCCCCATGCCATTCTTTGTGTGTAAGACTCCCTAAGGAATTTATGGAGCTGGACTGCACCAATTTTTCTCACCTATTTTCTTTAGGTAATGATTTTCAGTTTCTCTTGTCTCTAGTCCTCTTCATCCTTCTTCTCAAGATGTAAATTTTATTTCCACAAATGTTTGAGTCCTCTCCTAGGATTCCTTGTCTCTCTTCCACTCAAGAAGATACTTGTTGTCATTTAATTCTGCAGAACAATGTTGCAATATGCTTCTTCTTAAACAAATACTAAATATTAGAAACATAAAATAATATGAAGTTCAAAATAATGATCTGACTCTTTGACATAAGTTTTTGAACAACTTGTTATCTCAAACTCATTATTTGAGAAACTGCAATAACTTCATTTCCAATCTCTCTTACCCTTATGGCTTTCCTCTTTCTGTCAGGTGGTATTCTGTAGTGGTTAAGGGCATAGGACTTGGTGTCAGAGAGACCCAGGTTCAAATCTAGTCTCTGCTCTTGCCCCTGAGTCATCTTGCTACTTGTGTTCACCTCTCTGTGCCTCAGTTGCCTCATCTATAAAACAAAGGTAATAATACTTGTACCATATGGCTAAAACTTAGTGCTTATTTACTCTAGGTACTTTTATGCTAACATTTAATCATTATAACAATCCTATGAAGAAGATATTATTAGTATCAGTCATATTTTTACAGATGAAGAAACTGAGGCACGGAGTTTGTTTTTTTTTCCCAATGTAACACTACAGCACAGGCATTTCTCATGTTGACATCATTTGTAATGGCTTTGTAACATATGTTTTAATGGCTACATACTAATTCATTGCGTACTTAAGCCGTAATTTACTTAGCTATCAGCTTATCATTTGATACTTGGATTGTTTTGGATTTTTCTCCTTTATAAATATGACTGTGTGAATATATTTGTGGGGTTTTTTTATGTCTTATTAACTTCATAAAAGAATGCATGTAATAAAACATAGCTTGCTAAATCAGAGAGCCATAAATTTGCATGCAGAAATGAGACATCTTAATAATATCCCTAACTCCTTTTCTTCTTCTTTTTTTTTATTTGCAGGGTACAAACAATTTGGTTACATATATTGTCTGTGTACCACTGGAGTCAGAGCTACAAGCATGCCCATCCTCCAGGTAGTGCGCACCACACCCATTAGGTGTGAATTTACCCATCCCTTCCTCCCCTATCCCACCTGCCCGACACCCCATGAATGTTACTTCCATTTGTGCACATACGTGTCGACATATTTGGACATAGGTTTTTCCATAATTCCAAAAATATCTTTGCCAAAGAAAAAGAGAATATCTTTGTCAAGAAAAAGAATTAGAGTCCAAGGTCAAAAACAAATTTTCAGGCTTTTGCTGCCTATTGCTAACAATTGTTTTCCAGTGGTTGTATAAATTTACACTCCCATTAGCATGAGAGTGTCTGTTTTACTACACTCTCCCCAGGTCAAAGTCATCATGTAAAGAGCAAAAAACAAAGGTTAAAAACCCTGTGACATGCATAGTGTCTTTCGTGGTACCTCAAAGAATGGCTAGCCTTTTCGACATTGTCAGCCAGTTTGCATTGGTTTAATCATTTCTGCCAGCTTCATTCGTAAGCTACCAGATAATGATCAGATGCAATTTAACCTCAACGGAAGAGACTTGTTTTAAACACTGATGTTAAAGATTATACTTCTGCTATCATGTGGACAATTAGGGTCTTTATTTGACAAAGTCCAGCTAAATCGAGTAGATTTTTAAAAACTAGGGTGTAATTCATAAAATAGAATGATTGTAAGTATTTTAATTGCATTCTTAACCTGAGATGTAATGAGCATTTGCTGCTTTGGAACAGAGCAGAGATTGTGGCAAAGTGTCTCCATGAGTTTCTTTTCTTTTCTTTTTTTTTCAGAAAGATGATGTTAATTTATTATGTGTATAAGTATGGCTTCTATAGACAGAATTTATGCTCTACAGACTAGCTTTGTGGCCTTGGACAAGCTATTAAACCTTGCCAAGTCTCTATTTTCTCATATGTAAAATGGGACTAATAATACCTATCACTAGGTCTTTTTGAAAAATAGAGATAGTACTTGTGAATTCTTGTGAGTGATCGACTCATGGTTTGTTGCATGATTGAAATTCTGTTGCTTCTGTAAAGGAGTTGCTAGGATTAATTTTTTTTTTTCCTGAAGCCATTTTTGTCCAGACTAGATGTTAGTTGATCTTTGGCTTTGAAATCAGAAGGGCTGTTAACTAGTCCGCTAGACTAAATATCTAGACTTTTAATATCCCTGGGGCCACTGCTCATACCTCCAATGAGAAAGCACAAATTAAACCAGCAAGACAGCTCTCAGACTTGTGCTTACATTGCTTTAATAAAATCATTCTCATAATATAAATGCCTGTTAGTGAAAGAAAATTCACAGCTCGAGAAAGAAAACTTCATGGGACTCTGGTGTCTGAAGCGTGTGTAGGGGTGTAGCACCCTACTTTGACTTCTTGGGACTTTATGTAAAGCAAGTACAGGCTTTCAACAAAAACCAGCAATGACGAAGATCCACCTGCAGCCACCTCTGACTTCATTTCCTTGTTTGTTTGGTTGGTTTTCCCCTGCCTCTGCAGTGGAAAGAGTAGATCAAGGGCAGATGTTCCAGGATGCAAGAGAATTGCCATGACAACAATAACCACCACCACATAGGTAGCAATAGCTTATGTTTATTAAGTGCGTGCAGGGTGCCGGGCCCTTCCCATATCTGTTCTTTAACAACCAATGAAGGAATAATAGTAACTATTTCTATTTTACAGAGGAGAAAACTGAGCCTCAGACTATTTAAGTGACTTGTCCAAAGCAAGTCTGTATGAGATCCGGAATTTAAAGCCAGATCTTACTGACTCTGATTTTTTGGGTCTCCCCTAGATCTCTGAATATAAAATTCATAAGATCCAGTGACTACTACGAAAAATGCAACTAAAGGAAGAAAGTGTTATAGAAATCAAGAGCAGGAAAGAACACTCTATAGATTATCTAGAATAACCAATACTCTTTCTGTATAGTTAAGGAAATTTCCAGAGATCACATAACTTACTCTGTGGCCAAGTGAGGACACAAATGGCTATGATTTGCTGTTCACTTAAAAAATTTTTTTTATTATGAAAAATTTCAATGATACACAAAAGTAAAGATAATAGCATAACAAATGCCTTGTCACTCAAGTTTACAATTACCTACATTTTGCCATTCTTGTTGACTCCTTTTTTTTTTCCTATTGTTCTCTTTTTAACTCTTAAGTGGGAAGAAGAATTTAAAGGCTATTGGAAATACTCAGGAATGCTTCCCTTCTTAGTTTTAGTTTTAAACAAAGAACCAGTATGAGGACAACTTAGATTTATGTTGCTACTAACTAATACTACAGACCCAATGATAATTTCCACTCCACAGCCAACCAAGGGAGAGGGAAGAGGTACTTGGATCAGGAATAAACTTCTAAGTTTAGCTTGCCTTATTTGTATTTGATGTTAAATGGCTTGCCTTTTAGGAGAAATTCTCTTTGGACCTGTTCCCTTGTTTGATCCGCTATACTCCACTACCCCCCGCCCAAGGGAGGCACATTTTAACAAATCTTTTCAAACCAGGGCATTGGAAAGATCAAAGAAAGGATGCCAGAATATTCCCTTAGCTTTTTATGAACAATGATTACCAAACATCTTTCTGCTTAAAACCCTATTTTTTTTGTTGATAGTAACATTTTTATTATTTCACATTTGCTAGGCCCCAACTGTCAGCTAGGCACTGGTTAAGAACAAAGAAAATCTGTTTCAGCACTTAGGTGCTCCAGGCCCAATTCTCATGCCCCCCTGCCCTCTCTGTATCTCTTCTGTGCCCAGTATTTGTCTTTGAAGTTAAATAGAGCCCAACCCACAGGAGAGAACTTCAGGGAAGTGCATAGAGTTGAGCACAGACTGCCAGATGCCAGGGGGTCAGCTGTTTAGGATTGTCCGTAAGTGGTCACTTGGTCCTCCCAGATAGTCAAGGGGTAGCATCTCTGCCAAGAGGGCAGAAGGAGTAGTTAGACTGAGAGGGAGGAAGCTTGGGTAGTGCCTTTTAAAAATCAGTAACGCTCTAGACCTAGAAATTTATCTCTGAAGAGTCAGAGAGGAGGAGAGAAAGGGTCCATGCTTAAAATGCCAAAACATAGCCCAGCAGATTGATTCTGTGCAGCGGTATCAATCATGCAGATAGATTTTGCCACAAAATGGTCCAATGTATTTTTTTTTTTTTCTCCTCTGACTTAAGTGTCCAGATGGTGCATGAACAGTGAGGAATGGGTGGATATTTTAAGACATCTTAACTAAGGTGGGGAAGTTGAAACTAAATATGAATTTCCCAGTTCTGTTTTTCTGTACACGGAAAACAAAATTCCTGTACTGAACTACCAAGAAGTGTCTGTTCCACTGAAACTTTGTGCTGTGCTATAAAAATCAAAATTTGAGAAAGAAAAGGTTTGAAACTAATTACTTTCCCTTGATAAGGTCTATTTTTTTGTAGGAGCACATTTTAGATGATTTTAATGTATTAATGATCTACCAAGATTTTGGGATTTGTTTTTGTGTTTTAACATTTAAAAAATTTTAAGGTTGTAAAAGCAATATATGACTATTGAGGAAAATTTAGAAAATGTATGAGTGCAAAGAAGAAACTAATCACCTATACTTCTATCTCCTCAAAATAACCACTGATAGCATCTTGTTTTAGTTCCCTCCTGTCTTTTTTCTGTAAATGAATAACCACACTATCATAATTCACCAAGTGTGAAAGAAATAATACATAATTTAGGTCAAGTTTGAAAAAAATGTAGGCTAGAATTTATAGAATTGATTTTATAAGTTTAAAACATCAATGACGAAATTATAGGGCCCATTGTCCCAAGACATAATTTCCTTTAATCAGCAACAATGACTAAAACATGTGATCTAAAATTGTAGCATTTGCTTACAAAAAGAAAACAGAGGGAACAAAAGGAAATTATATGTGCTTGCAGGCAATAAGAAGCCCTGTGTTGTTTAGCATTTAAAATTGTCAAAGATAGAAATTAAAAGTACAAAAGTTGAAGCATTGGTGACCACAGTGAGGCCTCCAGACATGAGTCAGCCACAAAAAATGCTCAAACTCATTTAAAAAGCTCTTTGTCATGGTCCAAAAAAACAACATTTTTAGTGTTTTCCTTTGACTTCATATCCCGCTATTGCAAGTACATGGCTAATTATTATCTGAATGATAGCTATTATTCCTGTGTTCTTCTGGTTCTAACCGGATGTGATCCAAATATGGCCACAAACACATTATAGTGTGCAGCAAAATCAAAAGAATAAGATAATTCTGTTTTTAAGGGTTAATGGTATTTTCACTCCTCCTCAGTTTGAATCATGGACAATAGCTCTACTGTTGTCTATTCTAGGCAGCTGTGCAGAATAGTAAAGATTTAGAGATCATTGTAGGCAGGAGAAAAATTAAGCCATTGTATACTTTTTATTCAGTGTATTCTACCCAACACCCATGTGTAAGAGTTGGACTTGGGGAGTTGCGACAGGCTAAGGAAAGTTTGCACAGATAAACAGAGTTATTCTAAATTCTGTGCCTACTAAGCTCTGAATCACAAAGTGCAATAGCAAATCCTTTAGAAATAACACATAAGAAATCCTTTTTCTAACTCTGCTCACTATATTCTGTGGGTTTCATTTATTATTTTTAAATAAAGAATGTATGAAAAAGAAATAACTGAAAAGTTAGCAATTACCTCATCATTTTCAGTTCTCAAAAAGTTACTGTTCTTGAGCCTCTGAGAAGCTGAGTGATCTTGCGAAAGAATATATCCATACATGGAATGAAAAGCAAAAATACCGATATAGTTTTAAGTGACTAAAAAAATGGTTCCAAATAACTGGTTACTTGTGGCCACAAAATGAAAAGTTACGATTAAAACCATGGTGCTTACATTTGGGTACGAGTGTGTAACATCATGTACTTTTATGTCTCTTATGCTTAGTAAGATAGCAGCTATCCTAACCCTTCATAACTGGGAAGAGGGCCCCACAGTGACAGGGAGTTGGAATTTGGGGACAGGAAATATTTGGGTCTAGGGTTCTCTTCCATTTGTCATTTGGGAGTCATTTTTATGAAAGATTTAAAATTCTGATGCTCTTTCTAATACCTCACATTTGTAATTTTTGGGAAAGGAATAATAACAATAGCTATCACTTTTCGAGCACTTGATACCACTTTTCGTTCTGTATCTCTTTTAATCATCACAACTCCACAAGTTGGTCAACACAATTTTGGCCCCAGGTACCGCTCTGACCTCATCCCTCACTAGTCTTCCCTTAAAATACACCATCTTAGTGATGCTGACCTCTTATTCTCCCCACATGACGTGCATGCTCCTGCCTGCGGACTTTGAACTTGCTATTCCCTCTATCTGGAATGTTCTTCCTCCAGATATCTGAATGGTTTGCTCCCTCCCTTCATTCAGATCTCTACTCGAACTTCAACACGTCAACAAAGCCTTCCCTGGTAGTCACAAATCATAGAGTGCACTTGTCACTGTCTGTCCCCTACCCTGCTTCATTCTTCTTCATAGCACTTGTCACCACTCACCTCACAGATCTGTCATTGTCTCTAATCCTGCGTTAGAATTTAAGCTCCTTAAGCACAGGGCCTATGTCTACTTCTTTCCCCCGACCCCGACCCTGCCCGTGGATTTATCCCCAATGCCCAGAACGGTGCCTAGCACATATTAAGACAGTGATTCTATTTGTTGAATGAATAGGTAAAGAAAGAAATGGAACCTCAGACTGGTTAAGTAGCTTGCCCAAGAATACACTGTAAAGTGGCAGAGCCAAGATTAGAACCTGTGTCCTTCTGAATCTAACAGGTGGCAGGGAGGAGGTGACATTTGAACGGAGCTTCAAAAGATAGGTAGAACTTAATATTTATAGTCTTCTCTTATTGCTGAAATGATGTTGCCTACTTGTAGCTTTCACATTATCCTTCCTTTTCAATATATTTATTCCACTTGAGAATAAGTGTTATTATAGGGATGACCAATCATACAATACCATAAGGATTGCTGACTGAATTGCTTGTATCATGGTGTTTTTCCTGTCCATTCATTCAATGGGCAGTGGTTCCTGGGCTAGTTTCTTTAAATATGTGACCCAGGTGTGAAACTTGGCATGAGAAGGGGACTCAGTGTGCTCTTACTGTTCGCAAACATAGTTCTTAGCCACACATTCAAATCAGCTGCTTCTATGTGAAAGCACTTAGCACAGCACCTGCTTCTGTTTCCTATGGAAAGGTCATGGTCTTTAGAGTCACACGGCCATTTAGATACTGTGTGACCTCAAACGAGTTGCTTCACCTCTCTGAACCAAATGTTCTTCAGCTGTAACATAGAAATAATAATGTATGTCTTACAGAAGAATTGTACGTGGCACAGTATACATAAAACACCCACTACAATGCCTGGCATATACATGGACATTATCATTTTTTGTGATGAAGAGACTGATGATGAAGAGGATGATGTCTTAGGTGATACTGGGAAGCCACAGCTCTTGATATACTCCCTCTCTCCTTTGAATTATGTCCTAATTAACACCTTTCCACTTTTCTCTTATTCCAAAAGAAGTTGGACGGGAAGTTCCTGCAGGCAATGCTTGGGGCCCAGGAGGGCTGGGCAGTGTAATTCTCAGCCCCAAGACAGCAGGGCCCCTCTTCATCTGTGACCATGCAGCTTGTACTATGAGCTGTGGATGTTTTCTTCTTTGCTTTAAAACACCTCCATAAATGACTCCAACATCTTTGATCTCTCATTCAGCACCATCGTAGTCCATTTTTCTTAGGCTTTAAGCTCATTATCACCCTCTGTTTTGTTTGCTTCTAAAATGCCCTGAGATCTACAAGTGCACAGTGAGCCGCTAGAGAAGAGGAACCACGCCTCACCTGTCCCCAGCACAGAGCACGGTGCCTAGCCGGGAGAAGATGCTCAGCCTGCTTGTTCCTTGTAATGGGTGTCTGCGTTCTTGCAGAAATGGTTCTTGCCTCTCTCATTGTCCTGCTCTAGAACCTACATGTATTTCTCTTATCTGATTTTTATACGGCCACTTCACCTCAGTTTGAATTTTTATCCTCATTTTCACTCCAGTAAGCTTACATTTCCTTTTTAAAAAAATCTGTGCACTTAGTTAAATGCTTTAGCTGCTGAAAATATCTATATGGTCATTAGTGCTTTTAAGAACTTTCTTGATAGTATATTTTTACCATATTACTTCCCTCTCTGACATCTTAAATAGGGAGCGGAGCTTCCCTCTCTCAACACTCCTTTTTTTAAATCACATTTTAAATTTCTTCCTTTTTTTAAAAAAAATGTGAATTTGCACCTCCTTCCTGTATTTCTGGCAAATTTCCCAGACTTTGAGAAATTAATTTTGGCCATTACCCTAGCAAGAAAGAGAGCTATCTTTCACTTTATATTCATAATCTCTGTTCTTTTCTTGTATCTAAATCCTATTAATTGTACTAGCCCACTTCTACTTTTGTTTTAATAATAATAACTAACATTTGTATAATGCTTTTACAGTTTAAAAAGTATTTTCACATCCACTATTTCATTTGAGCCTAACAAATCTATGAGAATAGCGGAGCAGGTACATTATTATTCTAGTTTTGCAAATGAGAAAAAAATAACCACACCCCAGAGAGTTTAAGTGATTTATTTTGGGTCACATTGCTTATAAGAATTACACTCTTGGATTTGAACCCAGTTTTCTGATTCCAAAGCCTGTTTGTTTCCTATTGCTCCACACCATATATATCTAGACAGGCTCTTACAGACAAGTTCTAAATGATTGGCTTCACAGGTCAGCTTGCTTATTTTCAATCTTGTTCTCTTCTGTTTAGGTCGTTGTTGAAATCTGTCCAAATCCACCTGTATTAGAGTTCTCCAGAAACACAGAACCAATAGGAGATACATAGATAGACAGATACAGATAGATAGATAATGATATAGCTATATAGATAGACAGATAAAAAGAGATTTGTTATGAGTGATGAGCTCATGTGATCATGGAGGCTGAGAAGTCCCATGATGTGCTGTCTGCAAACTGGAACCCTGGGAAAGCCGGTGGTGTAGTTCCGATCCCAACCCGAAGGCCTGAAAAACAGAAGAACCAAGGGTGTGAGTCCCAGCCTGAGTTCGAAGACCTGAAAACCAGGGGAGCCAATGGCGTAAGTCCCAGCTTCAGTCTAAGGCCTGAGAACCAGGAGGACCAATGATCAAGGGCAGGAGAAGATGAATGTCCCAGCTTAAGAAGAAAGATCGAATTCATTCTTCCTCTGCCTTTCTTGCTCCACTCAGGACTGTATGAGGCCCACCCGCACTGGTGAGGGCAGACCTTTATTCTGTCTCCTTATCCAAATGCTCATCTCTTCTGGAAACACCCTCACAGACACACCTGGCCATCTGGGCATCCCTTAGCTAGCCCAGTCAAGTTAACACATAAAATTAACCATCATACCACCTCTTAAAGCCATGATTTTTTATTTGTCTTTGCAGCCACGTCTCCACTTCTTCCCTTGGTTCAGCACTCACCTGAGACAGCCCATCTCCAGGAAGGGCTCCTTGACTGTTGAGATTGTATTATATGGCCCTGCTTAGAGCACCCAGTGCACCCCCATATGTCCCATACTGTCATGCAATTGTCCTTTTCCTTATCTGCACCTCCAGCGACCAGACTATCCTCTGTCGTGGCACTGTGTCACAGCAGGGGTTTTCACCTTTGTGAACCCAGAATTTATCACACTGCCTGGCACATAGTAGGTGTCCAGCGAGTATTTATGGAATGAATAAAAAATTAAGGACAACAGGAGTGGAAAGTTTTTCTCTCCGGAGCTAGTCAGAAGAGATCTCAAAGGGGGCTCGAGGAAGACTTGTTTCATGCATTTGGGGAGGGTACATTCTGCAGGGCACAAGTGGGGAACAAAGCGTGCGATTATGCAAAGGGACACGTCATCACAGCACCATTTCTCCCGAATGCAGAAAATAGCCCTGTGACATTTCTTATAAAGAAGAAAGAGTTTATTCAGCAATGAAATGTTTCTTTAATTGGTGATGATTGTTCTTCTGGGGCTGTAG
>RJWJ010020405.1:0-29117 GCA_004363605.1 Indri indri | reverse complement strand
TTCTTCTTTGAGGCAGCCACTGGCCTCAGCAAGCCCAGTATCCTCTAACAAAGTCCACTTCCTTCTTCACCTTTCTCCCTCCCGCCACTGTTCAGGTGAATGTCTAATAAACACTCCTCCCAGGCTGAGTTAAGACGTCTATTACTGACCTTTTTCCAGAACCCAAAGGGGATTGACATTTTCTCAGACAAATAGAAGGGAGGCAGTGACAGCTATTGAGCACTGCCTACGTGCCAAACCTTTACCTGTCATCTTCACATTATCTTACCTACTTCGTGTTACAGTCCAATGAGGTTCTATTATTCCCATTTTTCAGATGAAGCACATGGGCTTTTGCTGACCAGGAAGTTTGAATTTGCTTATTTTTTGAAGTTTTTAGGACTCCTCATAAAATATCCACTCAAGGCCATGAATATGGTTGTCAAGATCTCTCCCACTGGGCCAGTAAAGAGCTATCTCACCTTTGGGGAAGAGAAATAAGAATGGACAATATCCTGAATAAAAATATAAGCTTCATGAACCCCTCCTGTAGATAAAAATAGAGCATAGATTAAGTCCTGAGTGTGTAACTTTCTAGGTTAATTGCTTTGATTTTAGGCAGGCACATTTAGGTAGTTTCATCTGAGTGCCTCCCTTGGAGGGAGTGCGTGCTTAGATTATTAATCAACTTTGCATCACATTAGAGTCTCATCTAATTCCTTTAAGAATATGCAGTGAAAGGATAGTAGCAGAGGGGAGCCTGGGGAGATATGAGTCCTAAATGCTGCTTTCTGTGAGCCTGGAACATAAAGAGAAACTGAGGAGTCCTCCTTGTTCCCTGGGGGTTCCTGCCTCTTCCCAGGAGCAGCTTGAGACTCTTTCATATCCTGTAGTGCAGAAAGGGCAGGCTAGTCCTTGATTATTGCTCACAGCAGCCACTTCACAGCTGCAAATGCATACATCCTTGATGGTTCGGTACCACCAGACACCAAAATGAAAAATGTGTCCCTCTCTTGCTGCCTGCCCTTTATTTCCAGATAGAAATATCTAAGACTCTCTCGTTGCCTGTCACGGTGACTGATGCATAATTAACGTCCAATAATGGGCGGATGGACACATGGATGGATTAGTGAATGAATGGAAATATGAATAAGTGAATGAGTGAATGAAAAAGTAAGCTCTCTTCTTCACTCAGTGCATAAAGCACTGAGTCAAACCCCATATTCTAGATTCTAGCCTCTCAGCACCTTGGAATGGCCCACAGATGTTTTTGGAATATTTCAGTTGACTGAACAAACTCAGACTGGCAATACTTGTTATGATTCAGGCAGCATTATGAAACTTGAGTAAACAGACCGAGCTATGAAGGAAAATGTCAGTCTACATAGGGGGAAGGTCCCAAATGTTTGCTATGACTCTCAAAGTCTGAAATAATTGATTGTGGCTTCTTTGTCATTTTTCCCATAATTCACTTCCCATATAAACCCCTTCCAACAATTTCTGGGACCTCTAACAGTAAGGAATCAGCATGCTAATTAGTTTAGCTAACCATCAAATTCATAAGCAATACATTTAGAGACTGGCTGTCCAAGGCCATGCCCATCATTCTAAATAATGGCACAACAGCTGTTTGGCATCAAAGATCTGCTAAGCCATGATTATGAAGATTTAGGTTAAATGCTACCATTCATTCCCTTCTGTGCCTTGGAGTCTAGAGGTTTTAATAGATCCAAGTCCTAAAGAGGCTAAGTTTTTCTCACCATAATTAGGGGCGCCAGAAAGAAAAGTAACATTCTGTTGCTCTTAGCTTCAAATTTATAGTGTATTAGAAACGAAAGACATTTTATGGATGATACAATCTAGCATCTAGATTCTTGCTAGTTCAGACAGCTCTAATACAAAAACTGAGCTGTTTTGCTTTTTTCCTTTTCTTTGCAGAACAGAAAGCTCATATTTTCCATACCTCAAAGGAAGGTTTGAAAATTAAGCCTGTCCTACCCCCTGAGAACAGAGAAATAAGTTGTTTGGTTATAATGGTTCTGGGCCTGAGTTAAATAAACTATCAAGTTTTATTGGGCAGGAAGGGGGAGGGTCCTAAGGAAGTTTCCACAGCAGGGAAAGTAAGCTACAGAGGCAGAGCCTGGTGGATGGAACTCATTAAGTTACTGCATTGTTTGAGTGTGCAGAAACCACACAGGAACTGATCTGTCGTCTCCAACTATCAAGCCTCTACATGGAGGTAAATATTTTAATGCCCATGTTAAGGGGCCTTTACCAACTGTGCCTTCCCGTGGGTGCCCATGAAGGACTTCACTTTGTCAGTGCAAATCACTTCCCCAAGGACTGCCGTTAGGAGTGAGGTTTGATCATGTACCACAGTCTGCTTCTGAACACCTCTTGTAGACACCCCTCGAAACACAACAAGAACCTGGGAACCCAAAAGAAGGGGGAGGAAATCTGAAATGAAAATCTCAAGACTCCTTGAGATATGTGTAAAATGTTACTTCAGTAATGTTTTACTTTAGATACGAGAAAATGAGGATTCAGAGAGGGACTCATGATTTGCCCAAGTCATAGAACATGGTAAAGACAGAGACAAATGTAGACTCCAAGTTGCCTGGGTCCATGCTTGGGATTTCTGTCATCAAACATAAATAATATGCATATAATTGCTGTAACGCATAGTGCCCATCCTAAATTATTTTTAATAAGCATAACCTGTAAAGGTCAGGATAGGAAATCCCCAAATCTGTTGAAGAGTCTTATCGGTGGACAGACTCTGGAAACATTCAATTCTCTCACATAAAACCCTAGGTGAACATTTTCCTTCACACTGCCTGGGTTTTTGGATCCCTTGGTTTTTAGTCTTATACTCTGCAAATAGATCAGGTCTGTTTTCCCTAACAAATATCTCCCTGAGGTGACTGACACATGCCTATTTGTAAATGTTAAATTGGGCCCCTCAGTTCAAAGGCTGGGTGCCATGCCCAAACAGGGGGATCTTTCTCCTCTTACTCGATTTTGTATTTTGCATTGTCTGTTCCTTTTCCTGCCTTTTTTTTTTTTTTTTTTTTTTTTTTTTTTTTTTTTTTTTTTTTTTTTTTTTTTTTTTTTTTTTTTTTTTGAGGGTCTGAATTATTCCCTCTAATTTCTCTTCCAGGTGGCCTCATTCTTGGTCTTTCAAAGAGCATGATCCTTTTTTTTATCCTTTGCCTTTAGTTTTATGCTATAGGTTTGGCAACTACTCTCTCCTTTGGTAGCTATCAATTAACGAAATAATATTAATACCATTCACTTAGAGATCTTCTCATGGCAAAAACACGCAGAGAAGAGCCCTGCAGAGTCAAGGGCCAAACTAGCACCTTTTTCTAAGTTTGGTGGATGGAGAGGAGTGCGGGCCAGTAACAAATCATGGTTATTGTAGTTACTGTCATGGATCTTCCCCACTTGAAGGACATAGGCTTGATGCTTTTCCTCGCACTCCTGGCAGAGGTATATGGAGCATCCTATGCTCTTAACCTTCAAGATCTTTACATAACAAAGGACATACTGTGGTAGGGTAGCAAAGGTCATGGAGCCTGGTCATAGGGAAGAGTGACCTCAATTAGTCCAGGGAGGGAGCAGCTCTATGACTTTGGAAGGCAAAGAAGGTTGACATTTACTGTGAGACCAGGTTCTGTGCTGGGTCTCATCACCAGGGTTGTCTTAATCTCACAACCTGTCCTATGGTCGGTGTTAGTCCCATTCCCATTCTTTTTAGATTATAAACAGAAAGTTAAAAAAAGGTTTATATATTCATTTGAGATCTACATGGTGAGTATCCATTATGGGCCAGTCATTACAGATGCAATAATGAGAAAACAATCAAGAGTTGCTCTTTCAGGAGCCTAGCAGTCTTTTCTCTGTTGACTAAACAGACAACAAACGATTAAATCAAATTTTAAAAAATTACAAATTATAAGTGCTATGAAAAGATTAAAACCATGAGGCAAAATAACCATGATTCACAAATAGTAGAGGCAGTTTTCCAATCCACATGTTTCTGACCCAGAGTCTGGGTTCTGTCCTTCATAGCATCTTGCAGTTTAATCTAAGAAACTGACTGCAGTGATGAGTTCAGTCTACATTTTCTTTGTGTCACTTAGGTGTCTGCTGAGGCCATGCTTCAAGATTTAAAGTAAAGTGGCTCAAGACTTGTGTCACATGCCTTGCAGAAAATGGAGAATCTTTTCTGAAATAAATTCCTACTCTTGCTTTATCCTTGGTCTCAGTTTCACTTCCTCTCCTGTGACTGGACTACTCACATTTTTTGCTCTGGGTTTACCTGGAGAGGGACTCATTCCCTTTTCCTTAATTTCACTCCAAATCTATCATATGATGTTTTGTATATTGCACACAACCTGAGGGGCAATGCTGGGTTTTTAATTGAGGGAAAAAAGGGAAGGAAGGAAGGAAGGAAGGAGGGAGGAAAGAAGAGGAATTAAAATTTGGCAGTAGACTTCTCAGTCCTTAGGCACCCTTCACACTTCTGTTGGCCACTGTCTTCCTTCCTGTTTGTCCTCTCTCCATGTTGCCTGGTTTCCTCACCCCCTCACTTCTGCCCTTTCATGAATTACAGTTTACTTCTTATGTAAAATATTTACATAGCAGCTTTTTCCTTCATAATACTATTGCCTTCTTAGTCATTTCCGCTAGGCTTCCTTGTCTATATCCTAAATGTTTTATCAAGGCACTTGTCTAAATTGATAGTGTTCTTTCCCTAAGAAAAACTTTGCTGCCACCTTTTTAAACAATGCTATTTTTCATCCTGCTACACTTATTTGGACACCCAAAATACAGTACCAAATGTAAGAAAAGAATCCAGCAACAGAATTTGAAGTTATGCCACATTTAAGGAGTATAAGAAAAAAGAAAAACAAAGTCACAACTGACTAATCCCAACATTATGAAACTCGAGCTCTGTATATGTCAGTGAAAGAACCTAATTAAAAGATTTCCTCCCCTCCTCCTTCGTCTCCCCCACAGGTATCAAAGCTCACAGTCACGCTAAGGAAGGAGAAAAAGGCAGGAGAGATGGCATTCACATCATCACACTTTTTAATTGGTGTCATTCCACCCTCATGCCTGGGGAGCAGCAGCAGCTGAGAACCTGCCTGCAGCCTGGCACTGTCCTCTCAGGACAACATCAGGAAGGGAAGCAGCAGACACTGAGGGGCTTCTTAGAAAGCATCATCCTTTCATGAAAATTGACTTCTCACTGCTCCCCCAGCAGTTTGGATCAATCGTGTAGACTGAGTTGCTTAGCTGTGGATTTTGGCATCTTATTGCACATGCCATGTCATCCACTAGGCAGACACAATAACCATCTATCCTGTTTCAGTTCACCTGATAAATTAGTAGGCACCTAATCTTTAAATGAGCCAAGGCATAACCTCAGAAAGGAGAGGAGCCTCTCATTAACATGGATGGTTGGAAATACCATTTGGCTGCCACTATCTGGCTCAAGTTCAGCATTAAGAGCATATGTCCCATTGGATATCTCATTGCCTTGTGGAATACAGAGAAAATCTTATATGGGAGTCTCAGATGCATCACCAACATTTCCCCCAGATAGTTTGGTAAAATGATTATGAACACAGACACTGGAATCAGACTGCACAGATAAGTGTCCTGTCTTTACTATACAAAGACCAAGTGACCATGGACCACCTAACTTAACTGTGCACACTTCATTTTTCATCTGTAATTACAGTACAATTACTGCAGCTACCTCACAGAGTTTTTTTGAATACATGTACCACACCTAGAAGAGTGTCTGGTATATAGTGACAATAAATTTGAGTGATAATCATCACGTGGACAAGCAGATTCCCACTAGCTCAAGGATAGATCTAAACTCCTTATACCTACTTCTAATTGAGCTGATGTGATCCAGGGTGTACAGCGCATGCCTGGAACATTCAAAGCCGCAAGATAAATGTAGTTCATCTTCCCAAGTATCAGTCTGACTGCTAACAAGTAATTTCAAAGAATGAACTCATCTATCTGTATTAACATGGATAGATCTCAAAAAATGTCATTTTTGAGTGAAGGGAAGCTGCAGAATTGTGTACAGTATAATAATATTTTCTCTTTTTTCTTTTTTTTTTATTTCAGCATATTATGGGGGTACAGATGTTTACGTTATGTATGTTGCCCTTGCCTCTCCCCCGCCCCAAGTCCGAGTTTCAAGCGTGTCCATTCTTTGGATGGTGCGCATTGCATTCTTTGTGTATGCAAATACCCATCCCCTCCCCCCCTCCCCTTTGCCCGACATCCAAAGATGTTATTCTTATGTGTACACTTATGTGTTGATCAGTTAATACCAATTTGATGGTGAGTACATGTGGTGCCTGTTTTTCCATTCTTGGGATACTTCACTTAGTAGAATGCATTCCAACTCTATCCAGGAGTATACAAGAGGTGCTATATCACCATTGTTTCTTAAAGCTGAATAGTACTCCATGGTATACATATACCACATTTTATTAATCCACTCATGTATTGATGGACACTTGAGTTGTTTCCACATCGTTGCAATTGTGAATTGTGCTGCTGTAAACATTCGGGTGCAGGTGTCTTTCTTGCAGAGTATCATTTGTTCTTTTGGGTAGATGCCCAGTAATGGGATTGCTGGATCGAATGGTAGCTCTACTTGTATCTCTTTAAGGTATCTCCATATTGCTTTCCACAGAGGTTGCACTAGTTTGCAGTCCCACCAGCAGTGTATGAGTGTTTCTATCTCTCCGCATCCACGCCAACATTTATCGTTTTGCGACTTTTTGATTAAGGCCAACTTACCAGACTTCAAACTTTATTATAAGGCTGTAGTAATCAAAACAGCTTGGTACAGGCATAAAAATAGAGCCATTGACCAGTGGAGCAGAACTGAGAACCCAGATATAAAGCCATCCTCATATAGCCACCTAATCTTTGACAAAGCAGACAAAAACATACACTGGGGAAAAGAATCCTTATTCAGTATATGGTGCTGGGAAAACTAGATAACCATACGTAGAAGACTGAACCAGGATCCACACCTTTCACCTCTCACAAAAATCAACCCATGCTGGGTAACAGATTTAAACCTAAGTAGTGAAACTATTAGAATTCTAGAGGAAGATGTTGGAAATAGTCTTCTAGACATTGGCCTAGGCAAAGAATTTATGAAGAAGACCCCAAAGGCAATCACAGCAACAACCAAAATAAATAAATGGGACCTGATCAAATTAAAAAGCTTCTGCACAGCCAAAGAAACTGTCATGAGAGCAAACAGACAGCTTACAGAATGGGAGAAAATTTTTGCATGATACAAATCCGATAAAGGGCTGATAACTAGAATCTATTTAGAACTCAGAAAAATCAACAAGAAAAAATCAAACAACCCTGTCAAAAATTGGGCAAAGGTCATGAACAGAAACTTTTCAAAAGAAGACAGAATAATGGCCCAAAAACATATGAAAAAATGCTCGACATCTCTAATCATCAGGGAAATGCAAATCAAAACCACAATGAGATATCACTTATATCCAGTGAGACTGGCCTTTATAATATTTATTTTTAAAACACAAATACACTGGCCATTCTCTGTACCTGTGCTCTGGTATAGGGCAGGGCAGGGGTGGTCACTGAAAATAAAATAAAATAAAATAAAATAAAATAAAATAAAACACACTGTATCTGTCTTTGTCAGTTCAGACTTCCATAACAAAGTACTATAGACTGGGTGACTTACAAACAATAGAAATTTATTTCTCACACATTTAGGGGCTCAGAGTCTGAGATCAAGTTGCCAGCATGGTCAGGTTCTGGTGATGGCCCTCTGCTGGGTCGCAGATGTTCATTGAATCCTCACATAGGAGAATGAGAGAACTTTCTGGGGTCTCTTTTATAAGGGCACTAGTGCCATTCATGAGGGCTCCATGCTCATGACTTAAATTACCCCCCAAATGACCTACCTCCTAATACCACCCATTGAGGGTTAAGATTTCAACATATGAATTGTAGGGGGGCACAAACATTAAGTCCAAAACAGTGTCTTTCCCAGTATACATAAATGAATGCAAATCTGTAAGAATAAACCATAAATAAAAAGCAGTCATTACTCACGTGGAGCCAGGGGAAGCCTGGGATTACAGCTGGTAGCCAAAGGGGACTTTAGCCATGTCTATATTCTCATAAATGTTTTCGAGCCAGGAGAACATATTCATGAATTACTTGTTTAATTAACTTTAAAATGTAATTTAAAACATTATTATATTTTGCAACAAGCGCATATATATATATAAAGAATAGTGATACCTAATAGTGCTATTGCTGGATCAAATGGTATTTCTATTTTTCGCCCTTTTAGGTATCTCCAAATTCTTTTCCACAGAAGTTGCACTAATTCGCAGTCCCACCAGCAGTGTAAGAGTGTTCCTGTCTCTCCACTTCCTCGCCAGCATTTGTTATTTGGGGATTTTTTGGTAAAGGCCAATCTCACTGGGGTTAGGTGATATCTCATTGTGGTTTTGATTTGCATTTCCCTAATGATTAGATATGTTGAGCATTTTTTTTATATGTTTGCTGGCCATTATTCTGTCTTCTTTTGAAAAGTTTCTGTTCATGTCCTTTGCCCATTTATTGATGGGGTTGTTAGATTTTTTTTCTTGTTGATTTTTTTGAGTTCTAGATAGATTCTTGTTATCAGCCCTTTATCAGATGTGTAGAAAGCAAATATTTTTTCCAATTCTGTAGGCTATCTTTGAGATATCAGATTTTATTTTGAAAATCTATGGAAGTTTCACTCTCTATTCTTTTCTTTTTATTATTTCTGGATATTATGGGGTACAAACATTTTGGTTACATGTTTTGACTTTGTCTCACCCAAGCCATGATTTAAGACGTGCCCTTTCCCCCCTACAATGCTTACGGCATCCATTAGTTGTGAGTTTACCCACCCCCAACCCCCCAACGCCCCAATCCCCTGTGAATATTACTACCGTGTGAGCAAGTGCACAGCCTCTGTAAATCAGCCAGAACTAGTCCACAGTCAGTGGTCTTCTTATCAGAAGAAAGTTATTGAAATCAGTTTCTCATAGAATTAAAGCCATAGTTACGGCTTGTGGGACAGCTGCAAATTGTCTTAATATTGCTTATCACAAGGCTAGTGCTTGTTTACCTGCTAGAGAAAAACCTTGTGGCAGTTAGAACATAGTTTATTCTTTAATGTAGAGGTGCATGACTTAACTCTTGGCTAGCATGGCCTTAGGTCCCTTTCATAATTTGGTATCTTACTGCTGCAAAGAGTCTGTTTTATCAGTCTTATGATCTCTAACATTAATGCTGGTTAGTCATTGAGTCTAAATCCCAAAAGGGAAGGGATAAAATGAGATGTATCTGATCTCCCATCCCATCATTGCCAAGAATTCTGTTTTTCAGATTTCTCTGGGTCCTCTTGGCCATGAGGAGGTCCATTCAGTTGGGCAGCTTAGGATTTTATTTTATTTTTAGTTTACAGAGGGATGGTAAGGCCATCAGATGGAAGGGGCCTAGGACTCTGAATTAGCACATGGAGACGAGCTACCTATTGATCACATGCATAAGAATAGGCTTCTATTGTAGTTGAGCTATTATAGATTTAGGGTCTAGTGGTTACAACAGTTTGGCCTATACTAGCTAATGCAAAGGATCTGGCACCAGCTAGCTCTCAATTATACATTATTCCTAAATTCTCATTTTACATTAAAACAATACCAAACTATCTGCTATGCTCTGAAAAATCCCATTTCCTTCCCAACACCCACCACATTTTTTACTGCCAGTGCATATTGGCTCATATATTTCCTGCTTTCTGAAATATGAATAATATTTTAAGTACCATTTATATGCTACATGTGTTGGTCATGAAAATATACCTTACAGACCTCCAACTACAGGGACCTCCGTATGCAGGGCTCCAGCAGTTGCAGTCTGGAACCCACAGCACTGAGCTCATGCTTCCCACAGGCTGCCCTGTTATTGCGGCTGGTACTCAGGGAAGACTATTCATTGGAGACACAGGACTCCTCTGACAGCCAGCTTTGCTCAAAGACTCCTTGAAAGCCTAATGAATCTTCCTTAGAGTGCATGGGAGTCTAAGTCTTCTATCTAACTTTCCTTCCCTCTCTCCTTCACTCAGGATCAGATTCATGTCACAGTCCGGGGATTCTCCCAGCCTCACCCAGTTCCTTCCCTATATTCTCTCAAGGCATTGCCCCTAATAAGATCCCTGAATATTTAACTTTGTCTTGGTGCCTGCTTCTCAGAGAACCTGAATTTAAACACAGCTTCTCATGCCAAGAATTTTGTACAAATTACGTAATTCTCACAAAGTCTTCTGAGATATGTACTATTGCTTTACAAATCTCCATGATACTTGGAAATACTAAGTAACTTTACTGTCACCTCACATCTTCATGTCCTCTCCTGCCTGGTGAACTCCTTCTCACATTGAAAACTCAACTGGAGGTGGGTGTCTGTATTTCCTCTATTTCCCTTAAAAAAGAGTTAATCCAGTTGTTTTTCTTTTCTGTTTAAACTCTTCTTTGTTGCTCCTATCTTTTTATACGACTGTTTTCCCTATTGGACTTGTGAGCACCTTGATGGTAAGGTTTATATATTTCTGTATTTGTATCACCAATGTTAGCACGAATGCCTGGAATAAACTTAACAATTAGATTCAGTCGGATTGTGTTGAGTTTAAATGAGTTGATTCTGAATGAGATAATGTAGTTACATGAGGGAAAATGAATTTCTGGCAGGTGGATTGAACTCAAGGAACAGAATATTAAAATGGAAGTTTGTACCAGGCACCAATGTTTCAATATATGTGAAACTACAAAGCAAGTTGCCTGATTAACATTTGAAGAATTTATAAAAGAATTCTGAGAGCCAGTTCTATTACTCTTGGACCTCTCAGCCAAACCAAGGAGTTAAAAGATGGAAAAGAAAGATTTGCAGAGTTTTTTGTTTTTTAATATACAAAGAATTATTACTCTGCTGTGAGTCTAGCACCCCCTGTAGGAGAGGTTGGATAGTGCTAATGAGATCTTTTTCAGCTGGAGAATTAGTGGACCTAGATTTTCCTTTCCCTTTGCCCCCCAGGGAAATTTAGCAGGTGAGAAACTAGTTAACTAACTGCCTTAGTGGTGCCAGTTCCAGGAGAAGGCTGCTTGCCTGAGATCCTTACGTACTTTCAGAGTTCAGTGGGGCAAGGGATGCATGAATTCTTCCTGTGATCAAGACAGAGTTAGGTAGAAGAAGGGAGACACACCACAGAGTACTGGCATGCTTTCCAATCGGGTCTTCTCAGGGGTCAGGGTCTACAGAAGCAAGAATATGGGTGGCAATTGGTCAATTCCTGAGGAAGGCTGAGGAATCCCATAAAACTCCCTGTAATACAGACGCAACTATCCAGGACCAGGCAACTATGAAAAAGTAGAACCCAACAGAAAATCTCCAATGAGTTAATGAAAGAAATTAACAGAAAAGAGTTAATTTTAAACATCTGATTGACCCAAGAACACCAAGCCAACTGATAAAGGTACCAGTTCAAGTAAGAACCACTCTGTCCTCTTAATCTCCTCCCACATCCTTCCTTACTATTCCACTCATTTCCACTGGAATCACAAACACCTGGCGGGGGAAAGGAGAGGCATCTGGCAGAGAAACACAGGTGAAGTTATCAGACCTCACTTTCTCATTTGCAGACTTGCTACCTGAGCCAAGCCAAGGCTAAGAGGGTGGGGGAAGAATATCTATTAAATTCAGTCCAGGGTTTTAAATAGTATCTTTATACACCTTAATTACTAAAAGCAAACAAACTATATTTTTTCCTGTCTATTAAAGTGAACAGAAAGTCCTAGACCTACCAGAGTTTTCATTTGGAAAATAAAATTATTTTTTCCTTTAACAAATTTTTAAAAGTTGGTGGGAAATGCAAATAAATTTGTACTTTGATTTGTGAGCTTGAACTTCACAAATTCTGCATATTCCTTATGCTAGTTTCATCACTGTCTGAACCACTGAGATAATCATAATTCAGAGTCAGGGAAGAATGCAGAGAAACAAATTTTTCAGAATATAAAAATCTGTAAGCAGAAATACCATCCAGACTTACCTAAGCATGACTTTACTTTTCCTTCCCAGATGAAGATCTGATGTTTATAGTATTGAGTATGACTCAAGATGTTCAATATTTTTTAACATCTTCTTAAGTTGGAATGTCTAAAATTTTAGTGTAGGATAATGGCTCTCAAAGTATGAAAAAATCTAAAGAGACCATCAGCATCACCTGGAAGAATGCAAATTCTTAGGTCCCACTTGATGCTCACTAAATCAGAAATTGTGCAGGGGCCCAGCAGTCTGTGTTTAACAAGGCTGCCAGGTGATAATGATGCAGCTAATGTTTGACAGCCACAGGTACAGGATATTCCAAAATACAATACTGACATAAGCCCCTTATTGAAAGACAGTAATTTGACAAAATTTTAACTTAAAAAAATAATTCAAGCAGCAAGCATGACACAACTTGAGCTAGGAGAAAACAGTACCAAAATACAGATGGGTGTCATGTGGACACCACTAATGAGCAGAGGAATGTAGGGGCAGGAAGTTATGCAAGAATCATGTTAACCTCCTTTGACACGTGTCTTATGTTCCCAAGCAGTCAAGTAGGACTAAGCCTAGTACAAATGCATTCCTTCCACAGGACACATTAATATCAAGACCATTACTATTCTACATGTGGAATTATTTTAAAAGCTTAGTTAAATTCTTTACTAGATACTTCTGAGTTCAGGTAAAGGTCAGAAAGTTTTCTGTATATGGGCCATACAATGTACTATTTATTAAATGAGCTGGGAGCTTGTGGCTTGCTACATGAATGAGTAGCTAAATTGTTTCTCTCTCCTTGGGGTGTAGGTACACAAATCCCCCACAAAGGCACATTTATCAAAACCCACATCAGTACACAAGTAAGCGCAAAGTTACAACTACAGATCCACGTGATGGGGATGAAAAAAGACCAGATTCCCGGGTGTTTGGAATAACGAGTCTACCCAATATCATCCATTTGTTCAATCTGCATTTGTTGGATACCTAACTACTGGCACCAGCCTCATTATAATAGCCAATATGTAATGTCTCTTTTTACATGTCAGGTACATTGTGCTTATGAGGATTTTCTCATTTAATCTGTATGATAATTCATCATGGGAGTACCATTACTATTCCCATTTCGAAGAAAAAATTGACACTAATTAATACCCAAAGTCACCTACTTGGGAAATGGTAAAGCCAACTTGTCAACCCAGGCAGTATATTGTCTGTTTCCTTATCTGCTACACTATGATGCTTCCTCTGATAACTGAGAACATTTTATATATTAATTCACAATAACATCTAGTCTTCTCATTACACATAATTTATCCATTATCTGTCTAAAATTTATCAAACCCTGGCTCTACCACTACTTGTGGAAATTCAGGCAAGGTACCTAATCTCACCGAACCAAAGTTTCTTCTCTAGCTCATAGGGCTGTCCTGAAGATTTACATGCAGAATGTAGGACAACTGACACACAGGAGGTCCATAAAATTCTTTGAATCACTTAGAAGTACCAGGGCTCGACCACCACAGTTCTAACTAGATGAAGGCAGACGTGTAAAGTCTTTGGTAAGGAGGCTTATCCTACATTTTTCCAACTTGGAAACTGGTTGGCTCAATAGTGTTTCCTGTCAAAAATATGACTTCGTATTTTCAGTTGAAAAACAATCTAAGAATACCAACAAGCTCCAATCACATAAAGGCACATGCCAAAGCCAGGGGGCTACAAGCTACTCGCGACCATCTCAGGCATTCAACCAGGGACTATGATGGGTACTTATTTCTATTACCTCAATTAATTCCCATGGTAGTGAGTTAGATAGCATTCTCATTACATTCTAGAGGATAAAATTAAAGCACAGAGAGGTGAATTGATTTGCCCATGTCATGTATTGATAGAACTGTGATTCAAACACAGGGTTAATTTGGGTTTGAAGTCCACACTATTCCTAGTGTGTTATGCTGACTCCCCTGTATAAAGACATACAGATTATGTACCATTTCAGAAACAGACCACATTCTATTTTTTAGCATTAGTATGAATGATTGCTAACTATAAATATTAATATCATTTTAAGCTTCTTCCATAGGCTGTATTAACATTAAAAAAAAAATGAGTTCCCCTTACTGGGCATCATCTGTATGGGACTAGACTAGTGTTTCCCAATTTTTAGTCACTCCTTTCATGTGTGCCACCTTTATGACTTTTGCTTTTTTCCAAGTGAGAGCTGCAAGGGACTGCCATTATTAGCTGCCACAAATAAAAGGCATTCATATGAATAAACACAAATTCAAACAATTATATTAAATCCTAGCTAGATAACATTTCCTCTCTTTTTGTGAAAATGGAGTTTAACAAACATTTCATAAGTAATAAACAGATACTAGTATCAACCTGAAACTTTCTACTTAGCATAATTAGAATGACTTTATAGTATCGAAAAGGGAACACCATTCAGTAGGTGATTTAATATTATTTAATGCCTTGTCACATCAGCTCAAAACATCAGGAGGAAATTGTCCTGGCTATTCTCTACTGAGTAAAGTGCACTATCAATCCGCATCTGGAGTTTATCTGTAATTGCCTCCAAATGTTCCTTTCTGCCTCCTAAAAACATTTTACTAACTAAAACCATCTTGTATTTACTGAAGAGCATTTCCTGTGGCACCAGGTAGCTCTACCACACTTTAGGAAATAATGAACCAAAATATTTTCAGGGTTCCTTTGGGTCCTTCGATTTTGTGGAAAATCTTCCTATTTAGGCCTTCAGCAATCCATCTTTTACATAAATTAATGTACACTTAGGCAGCACTTGGCAATGCCTGAGTATGTCATAAATACTGGTAATGGATAAAATAATACATACCATATCTCCATTCGAAGGTAACGCTAACAATCAAAATACAAGAAAGCAAGTTGTCCAATTTGCTTGTAACTTTAACAGTTCCCTGAAGCTGAATATATCTCCAGTGACTAGGAACAAACACTGTGAAAAAAAAAATCTGCCTCTCAAAACAGAACACAACTCACATCAGTTCAAAATACTGAAAGGAAATTGTCCTGGCTATTCTCTGCCGAATAAAGTGCACTATCAATTCACATCTGGAGTTTATCTGTAATTGCCTTCCAAATGTTTCTTTCCACCTTCCAAAAATATTCTATTTATATAAAAGAGGTTAGATAGACAATTCCTAGCAAGAAGGGAGAAGCTACACAGGAAAAGAATGAACATATCTTCTTGCACTCTGCTGGCTTTCCCCAAACCATAAACATTAAAACAATGAAAAATATACTGGAGAAATTGATGACAAATCAGACAACTTGATAAGAGTCCTTAAGAATAGTTCTCTATTTATTGGCCTCACTACAGTTAGGCAAAAGCTCCCAGCTATGCAAATACTGGTGGTTTTCAGATTTAAATATTCCTTCTATTTCCAGTTGCCCTCCTGGGAAATTTTATTTGAAAAATTAATTAGATATAATTATCATCTCCATAAATTTTGCTGTCCCGTTCATAGACTTGAGAGTCAGTGGAGAGAAAGCATAAATGATTTAGTAAAGCAAGTGACTAAATATCATGCTTAGTTTCAAGTTATAACTGAAGATATCATGCTAAGGAACCAGAAAATGCTAACAGAAAGGTCAAGGAGGAAATCTTTGAAGGTAAGTCCCTTATATCTATTAATAGTATGACTATATGTCATCCATACTGGGATGGACTTATAAAGTGAATAGGGATTGTATCAGGTAGATGCTGCTATATAAGAAACCACCCCAAAATTCAGTGGCTTAACAGAACATTATTTATTATTTCTCTTGAGTTTTTGCATTGGCCGGGAGTTGACTGGTCTTAGCTAGGCTTGACTGGAAGTGCCTCTGATCCTCTCATCCTCCTCCTGGGACCTACAGGCTGGCCTGGGCATATCCTTCTCATAGCCATGGCAGGGATGCAAAAGTGAAAATCCTACAAGTGCTTTTTAAAACCTCTCCCTGAATCGGTTCTGCAACATCCCACTCATCCAAAGAAAGGCACATGGCTGAACCCAGAATTGAGGAACAGAAAAATACGTTCCCTTTCTTGATGGGCAGAATTGCAAAGACACATGGCAAAGAATATGGTTGAATAGCCCTAATGGCCCCAGTTCCTCATGGAGACAAGTACTGGTGCCATGAACGCAATCTATCTCAGGATACAATTAACAAACCAACTCATCCTAAATAATCTGCCTCACAAAGTGAGTCCCTACTGAAGAAACACTTACAGTAGCCAACGATCCCCTCAGCTGAATTTTCTCAATCAGAAAGCCAGGAAATGAGTCATAGTCACCATAATGACCCTAGCCTTTTCAAGCTAAGGTCTAGCTCCCCCCAAATACCTGCAAATACAGCTATCTTCAGTAAATGCGGGTTTTATGTAGAGTTTGACACAGGCTGTAGTCAAGGGCCAATATTTCACATATATGTCAGAAGAAAAAGAGAACTGACATTAATGAAGCACCTCCCATCTGCCAACACTCCCATATTATGTCATTTTAAATCTGCATGGAAATCCTTCAGGATGTATTGCTCCCTATTTTGCAGATGGCCAAATGAGACTAAAACTGGTTAAGTGCTTTACTCAAGTATTCACAACCAGTAATTAGAAACAGGAAAAACACCAAATATACTTGTCTGAGAAGCTTCTGACACTTCCATTTTAGCACAGCATCTTAACCTGACTGGTAGATTCTGTCTCTAAAAACTATATTTAGAGAGCCAGACCATCAAATATCTATAGTTTCTGCTCAGGAAGATATAATCCCAACTAATGCTGTTTCTCAGTTAGATTTCCTCTTCCATGAGGAACAACCTTTTGTTTAGGACATATTTTGAGTATTATTTGTAATTTATCAGCCAGGTACTTTTAGCACCTATCTCTATGTATATGTTTAAATGCGATTTAAATTTAAGCTTTTCATAGGATAATAATCCAAGTAGCAGGAAAATTAAAATTTAAAAATATAAATTAACTTAACAGATTTCTGTGTTTATTTAAAGTATAGATATATATACATATGTGTTGTTATATTTAATATATATTATGCATCATATATTACATGTTATATTTGTTTTACCTATTATAGATTATAGACTATAATGTCTAAAATCTTTTATTATAGTTGCACTGAGGTTTAAAAATGATAGAATATACCTAAAAATCCTAGCACAGTGCCTGGAACATAGTATTAAATAAATTATACCTAAATATGGAAGGTATCTGCTCATCATATGTTCTGTGAAAGGGCCACATATACAAAGTGACCTCCAAATGCAGAAAGATCCAAGAAACCAAAGAACAAGGCAGACAAATCCAGTTTCTCAGCAGAGGGTGATTTATTGGGGAACTTATGAACAGAAATGTGGTTATAAGTGGCCGCAAGACAAGTAGATCTCAGCGCTGTTACCGCTGAGTCCTATGGCTTATAGACTTAGGAAAAGGGTATACATGCTTTATAGAGAATGTGCAGGACGATTAGAGTTGACCTTACGGGGAAAGACAAGAATACTATATACATCACAGCTTGTAATTTGTGCAATAACATCAAGGTTGTCTTGACCTAAGGACAGGATTTATAGTGAGTGTGTATTCTTTCACAAAGAACAGTAGATAAAGTGGAAAACTTAGAGGCATTCCCGAAACTTCAGTTAATTAGAAGCCAACATGGAGCTACTTTAGGCTCCATATCACATAAGAAGCCCTTCCTTTAAGCCTCATCTCAGAGGTTCAAATTCAACTGACTGGTTCATTCACCTCAGATCAATATGTTGATCAAAAGGCCACCCCCTTGACCCAGACATTCAAATGCTCTTGCTCTCATTCAGTACTCTGAGAGACCAAAAGAACATCTGAAGAAGCTGTTTAGAGTTTTCAGTCATGCAAACTGAGAAACATGAAGTAGACCTCATGCCACATCTCACTGGAAATTCACAGACATCACCGTCAAATGTAATCCAGATATTGGCTAGGCAGACCCTGCCCTTTGGCTGAACCCCCAATTCCAGGGCTGGTAAAAGAATAGCATTTTCCACACAGTTTCTACACACATTTTATTCTTGGCTCCCTGTCTCTCCTGGTCCCTATATGTGAGAGTATGCTATCTCTGTTCTTAGCCTAATGACAGTCATCAACATCAAGGCAATATACATTGTCCGTTCTCTCTCTTACATATGTACTCGCTTATAGCAAATATTTCCTGAGTATGTGAAACTGTACTGAAAATTTGAGAATCACAAAAAAGTTCCAATTATCCATTGCTATGTAAGAAAGGCCTGTCTGAAATAAATTACCCCCAGAATTTAGTGATGCAAAACAATAGCAATCATTTGGTATTATTATTACTGTCATAGCACCTTAAGGTAAAGGGATTGACTAAGGCTGGGCTCATCTGGGTGGTTTTCATCAGGCTCTCTCATGTAGTTATGGAGGCTGGGGAGAAGCCATCTGAAGGCTTCCTCACTCACATGTCTGGTGCCTAGGCTGGGAAGACTCAAATAGTTGGAGGCCAGAACAGCTGGAGCTTCTCAGGGCATTTCTCATTCTCTTTATGGTCTTTCTACACAATCTTTTCTTAAGTATTTGTGTTTAAGGGTAGCCATACATTTTACATGGTAGCTCAGGTTCCAATATAATTGTCCCAAGAGAGATCTGGGCGGAAGCTGTATTGCCTTTTCTAATCCAGCCTTAGAAGTCACTTCCACTACTTTGTACTTGTCAAGAAAGTCAAAATGTCCCACCTAATCTTAAGGGGAAGAGACAGACTATCTTTTCTCATTGGAGGAATGGCAAGGTTCTAAAAGAACATGTGGGACAGGAAACATACTCATGAATATGTTTGGAAAATCCAATTTGCTACAAAGGGATGATGTCATGGGGTATCTTATCATCTTGTTGACTACTTTCTTCTCTCTCCTCCCTATCCTACCTCTTCACTACCTTTTTCCCATATGCCCTTTAAACTCCAAATTATTCTCCCTCTGTTATGCAGAATAGTTCAGTTCTCCCCCAGATCCTGTTTCCACTGGTAGTTAGAATGAAGGGACGCCGCTTCCCAGGAACTTGAACTTCTACCTTCAGTAGGAAGCACATTTGTTCCTTACACGATTTTAGAATTAAATAATACTTGGACCCACTCTCTGAAGGACTGCAGAGACTAGTGTGAGAGAAGATGAAGATAATATCACAAGGTGATACAATGGCCACTTTGATAAAAAATTCTCCTTAAGATAGAACCTGGAAACAATAAAGGTGAAAGGAGTCTCATATATTACAAGAAAAAGGAAACGTCCTCAATAATACAAAGGAGAAACGTGTGGACAAGATCCCTCAGGCTCGAATTACTCACACCATCATTCAATGGTGTATTTGGAGATGGAGGAATTCCATTGCTTCAGCAGAGTAAGTGATCAGTCAACAAGATAAGAATGTCAGATACAGAAAATACCTCTGGGGGAAAAAAAAATCTGTACCTGCTACAACATCAAAACCCTCCTGGAAAAGTGCCCTGCTTCATACTTCCATTTTGTCTCCTGGGTTTTTGGTTTTGCAAGTGGAAAAAAAGTGATTATAGTAATTTCTCTGAAGATGACTATTACATTGAAATTATTCTGATACAATAGTCTTCTCCACAAAGTATTCTGGGAAATTAATTTTCCTTGAGAGAACATTTGGGAAGTGGTTGTACCAATTTAGATTACATTCTGCTTCTTGTAATTTTAATCTAATTAATAATGACTTAAATAATTAAATTTTCTTCCTCATGAAATAAGAACTGCAAAGATTGGCAGAGCAAATTCATTTCAAGGCTTTTATGATTTCCTGAAAGATTCAGTTTCTTTCTGTCTTCTCAGCCCCACCCACTTTAGTGCTAGGCTTTCATCCACATGGTTGCAATGTAGCTGCTGCTGCTTCAGTCATCACATTCACATTCAGCTCAGAAAAAGAGGAAAGCACCAAAAGCCTTTTCCTAATGAGGTTTTGTCTTTGTATGACAAAAGGGAAACTCTTCTCGGTGACTTCTGCCTGCATATTATTAAGCCAGACTTTTTCCACATGACCACGACAAATCAAAGCAGTATTTTAGCTTTTCAACCATTTTTAGTAGGGGAAGAGGAAGGAATGGGGGCCGTGAATGATGTTTAGTTACAACACTACAGTGTCTGTCTCAGTAGAAGATCAGGAGTAAAGAGTGCTGGCTTCTGTTTAATCCTCTGATCTAAGTACATATCTAACTATGGAGAAGCTCTTTAACACCCAGGGCCCCAGTTTTCCCACTCAACAATAAAAAAATAAGAAAAAAAAAAAGGAACAATGAAATAGAAGAACTCTAATCTTCTATGACTATGTCCACAATTACTTTAAGACAGCATGATTGGAACAGCCACTATTGGTCACCTGCCCAATAGCCATTTCCTACCTGTGTTCCTTACTGGCAGTAACCACCTCCCTCTATAAAACCTGGTGATGTTTTCTAAATTTTTCTCCCAGCTACAGAATAACCACATGACTAAAACTTGGCCAAGAACACCCAAGGGAAAATATGCCCTGGGATATTTTCTGAGAAATGTTTTACACCAGACTATATAATGTGAATGTGTGAGAAGTCTTTTGGCTCCTTCTCCTACCATCTCCCTTCATCCAACCACTTCTGTCTTTGGACTCAGCTGTATGAGCAGTAGCAGCCATTTTGCACCAATGAGGCAACAAAACCAGCACACTGAAAATGATGGAATAGAAGAGTGATAAAAATTTTAGTCATTAATAAAATCAATCATGAGATAACCTTTTCCTATCTTCTTGTTATAGGAAATAATAAAAATCCTATTCGCTTA
This sequence comes from Indri indri, assembly GCA_004363605.1. NCBI lineage: Eukaryota > Metazoa > Chordata > Mammalia > Primates > Indriidae > Indri > Indri indri. The sequence goes on along the minus strand of RJWJ010020405.1, from coordinate 8,102 downwards.
TGCAATTTTTGTTTGATGCTGTTACTTGCAGCCTAAAACATCCTAAACAATTTAATGATCTCATAAAAACAATTAAAGATTCTGAGCTAGTACATCTTACACTTTATGTGCATATGAATCACCAGGGAAGCTTGTTAAAATGCAGATTTCTCATGTGGTAAGTCTGGGATATGGGCTAATACTCTGCGTACTTAGCAGGTAGGTCGTCTACACTTTGAATAGCAAGGTTGTAACACATATTTGGCCGTCATGACATTGATGAAGTCACAGCGTATCTCTAGATCTCAATTTTCTCATGGAATCTTACATCTTGTGATTCTAAGTATTATCAGAAGGAAATGCATTCAGTTCCTCCACAAAAGAAGATACATATGAAAAGTGAACTGAGGAAGCATAGATGCTATCATTTATTTTAAACCTCCTGACAAATTGTCATTCATTTCATTACTTGATACAAATTGCATTCAGGACCAGGGCATACAGTCTAGTGCTTCTTTCTGTGATGGCCCAACTGCCCCACCTACCCAGAAATATCATGGGAACAGAATGTTAAACTTGGCTGCATTTGCAGCTGCTCCTTGGAAACTTATCATGTATAACATGTGTGCTAATCAGAAATTCAATTAATAAAGATTTGAAAAGATTTGGAGCAATCCATCCTCTTCCCCACCACATCCTCTTTCAATAAGAATGAAGAATGAATGTGGTTATTTTAATAAAAAAAAAAAAGCCATCTGCCTGCAAGGGTGACTGCAGCTTGGTACCTCTGCTCCAGGTACTCCAGGCAGCCCACAAACATCTTGGTCCAACACTGAAGTCTGTCTGCTTTCACATTTGAGTGTTCTTTCTCTCCCTTCTGCTATCACTGCACTTCATTTACGCAGCTGGTGGAAAATAACCTGCCCTTCCTTTGTGGCCTTCAAATCAAAGCCCCAGATGTCCCATTTATTATACCCTGAAACATGCCTGGTGCCAGAAAGGGATGGAGCATAACAGTTCTGTTCTACCGTGAGTGGGGAGACAAGACAGATTCTTTCTTTTCTTACTTTTTAAAAAATAAACTTTTTTAGAACAGTTTTTCATTTACAGAAAATTGAGAAGACTGGAGTTCCCATATACCCCACATCCAGTTTCCCCTATTATTAACATCTTACATTAATCTGAAACATTTGTTGTAAATAATGAACCAATAGTGATGTAAATGACACAGTATTATTAACTGAAGTCCACAGTTTATTGAAATGTCCTTAGTTTTTACCTAACGTCCTTCTCCTCTTGTAGGATTTCACATTACATTTAGTAGCCATGTCTCTTTAGGTTCCTCTTGGCTATGACTATTTTGCAGACTTTGTTTTTGATGACTAAGAATTTTGAGGAGTACTAGTCAGGTATTTGGTAGGATGTGCCACTGTTAGAATTTGTCTGATGTTTTTTTTTCATGATAAGACTAAGGTCATGGGATATTTAAGGGAAGACCACAGAGATAAATCGCCGCTTTCATCACACACTAACAAGCATATATGCTATCAACGTGATTTATCACCACCGATGTTGGCCTTGACCAGCTGACTGAGGTTGTGTCTGCCAGGTTACTCCACCACAAAGTTGTTCTTTTTGACTCCTCATGCTGTACACTTTGAAAGGAAGTCACTATGAGCAGCCTATACCTAAGGGGAGAATAGCTACATAAAATATTTGGAATTCTTCTGTGTGGGAGATTTTTCTATTCTCCTCCATTTATTAATGTGTTCAATCATTTATACATATATACAAAAATGTGTGGACTCACAGATATCTAATTTTTTCTTTGGGTCAACATCAAATACTTTTTTCCTTAAATTGTTTCAGCTTTGGCCATGGGGAGCTCTTATTGTTGGCTCCTATTTACCTTTGAAAGACTGTTGTTGCTGGGCTTTTTTAAAAGTACTTTCTTATTTTCTGGCACTACAAGATAATCCAGGTTCATCTTGTACACTTCCTCTCCCAGTCCTAGAATGAGTAATTTCTTCAAAGGACCCTGGTTCTTTTTATTGGAGAATGGCATTTGAAACCAAGATGCTGGGTGTGTTTACTGCTATTAGAGTTTCATTTCTTTGGGGCCCTCTCATCTATCAGATTTAAAAAAACATGTGCATATGCCAACTCGTGTGTGTGTGTGTGTCTATAAATTGTTCTACCTGTAAACATCTGTATCTATATTAAGTTAAACATAGGTTCATTCTGATGTCTTCCAATGCTGTTCCATTACCACATGGTTCATTATAGCTTCCTCTGTTGCTATCTGTAAACTCCCACTCCAACAGTGAGAAAATTGGCTCTCACTGTATGATATCCATTTAATTAATTCTTCCTTTCCAGTATCAGAATTGTTAACCTGTACCCCCTTGGGAAACAACTTTATCAACTAAAATACAATGTTTATGTACAGTTCCTCCTGCTTTTAGTCTTACGGACTGCACCCATTTCCAGGATACTTAGGTCATCACCTTCTCCCCCTGACCCCATCCTCTTCAACGAGGTTATGTCATACTGTTAAATTCTCTTGACACTGTTTGTATTCCTACTTGGGATCCCAAGATTCTTCATTTATATCTTTATATACTTAATGGTAATATCCAATAACTCAGCTATTTGAAGATAGATATGAAAAAGGACTCAGCTCTCTTGGCTCCTAATACAAATCTGCTTCCCTTACATTACCTAATATTTAGAAAGAAGAGTGCTATCTGTAAGAAACAGGAAGACTAGTTCAATTCTGATGCACATAGGGTTTCAATTCCCAGTGATGTTACACTGCAGGTACAAACTTGGCTTTGCCGAGCTTTCACTTTTTACACCATGTGCTTTCAAGTCAGTTAACTGTTTCCCTTGTCCTGAGCTTTCATGGCTGTCCAGGCACAGTGTGGTCACTTCCAGGGTAGCCTCTAAGTTTCTCCCATTGGTCTTCGATTTTCTGTCCCATCTTGTAACAGGAAAAGTGCAAAAAAAAGTGAGGATCTCTTTGGATCAACAATCAAGTATCCTTAGTCCTGATTGTTTAGAGTGTCAGCTGTGGCATTGCCTCTTCTGGAGCCTTCCCTTTTTCATCTCTCCCTGTCCCAGGGTGTCTTCTCAGTGTTTCTACAGCATTTGTCACACCACACTCTGCCATTAGACTGTCAGATCTTAAGGTCTGGGACATTTCATTTATCTCTTTCTTAACAACTGACTGTATATGTGGCATTCAATTAATAGTGCAAGTAACGGATAAAAAAATGAATGGATTTAGAGATTCCATTAAAAAGTTGGAAACATAAGTAGGGTGGGAAAAAGAGAATACCATTATCAGCAGTGAGAAGAACAGTAGAAGGGTGAAAAATAATATGGTTGGAGTTACCCTAACAATTGTAGAGCCCCAAGAATGAACGGGATTGAGGTTTCCTAGGAAAGAGTTTCTACACTTTGAAGACGACATAAATATGGGACCATCATGAATGTATAGTCTTTTCAGAATGCTAGGTACCTGTGTTGTTGATAAAATATCTTTCTGAATTTCCAAGGTAGAGGGAGATTACAAACCCTTAGATACATCTATTTTTCTTTCATCTAGTTCTCTGCTTAAACTGCCGCAGCATTGCAAAGGAAGTTCAGAGAGTTTCAGGGACATAGTGTTGCATGGGGCAGGGATTCTTGACAGGACCAAAGGGGAGGAGAGGCAAACCCTCATACCCCATTCGAGGTAGCTCTCAGTCAAAAGACAGAAAACTTATCATGGAGATGAAAGTTACAGAACCTCAAAGATCTTCCCCAAACATTACCTGATGCCTTCACAGGTTCTGAGGCAGATGACAAATGGTTAAAAGTTGGCCTAGGTTCAGAAGAAAAAGCCAAAAGGAATAAACCTAGTGTTATTAATAGTAGATCTGAGGGCAAGGAGGGACTGAACTGCATGATGGAAGAGACTACTAATTGAAATAGCTTCAGAAAAAGTAAATAAAAGTAATATAGAATGGCTGAGAATGTCTACAGAATCATGTAGACATGGATGTAAATCTGGCCACTTCTACTCACTAACTGGATGACCTTGAATACGTTACTTGTACTTCCCTAACCTTATCCCTATTCCTTGTAAAATGGGGATAATGATACTCATCTGGTAGGATTGTTTTGAGGGTGAAATAAGGAAAATTATGTAATATTTGTAGCATAGGACCTGAAATATAAAGAAAGAAATCACCATCATTATCACTGTCATCTTCATTACCATCATCAAATTAGCAATCGCTAAAATTTGTCAAGCGTTTATTATTTGCTAAACATCATACTAGGCATAATTCCTGTGTGTGTCATTGTTAGCATTATTATTGACCAACCAGTAATATCAGAAGGTTATGGATGTTCTTTGTTTTATGGTCTTCAAACCTAAATAAACTTTTCTCTGCCTTGTAGAATTTGTATGAAGCAATCTAAAGGCAGGAGAATGGTAAATGATTCCCTCTACAAGTCTTTTATATTCTATAGTTCATAAGGTAGGATACCAAGGACAATGCTGGTTATAAGAAATACAGGAAGAAAAGACTAGAGTCTTTACAATTGCCCAATCTTCTGAGAGACATCTGTCAGCCTTCAGTGTCTAATGCCCTACATCAGGATAGAGAGCTAGTTTTAAAAATCTGGTTTCTTCTGCTGTTCTTCTCTTTAGAGTTACAGCCATATTTCTTAGTAACTATATTTTTTGGTAACTGGTGTCTATTTCTTTTAATGAATAGAAGAGCAAATTGTCATTTTAAAAAAAAAAGCCCTGCATAAAGTTCAGAAGCATTAATTACTGTGGCCCTTAGGCTGCTGGGAAGTCATGCAGCCTTTCCATGGTGATTATCATGATTACATGGTAGTTAATTTTATATTTAGGTCTCTACAGAAATTGCAGACATGTTTCAGCTTAGCTGGAGGAGTTTTCAATCAAAATGAGTTAACATACTCTTTTTATTCCAAATTAAATTCGATGTGGTTATGTTCCTCTTAAATGTATAATCACATCCTTGGCCTTTTCAGTGGAAAATTTTAGATAGATAATCAATCCTTACTGTTACTGCCTGGAAAGTCTTATGGGATCATCTGTTCTAGGTTGTGACCTTCAGTACTAGGCTAGTCGAGTGAGGAAATGGCAAACAGCCCAGGCTAGATCCTTCTCCATCACCAGGCTGGAAGAATTTGAAGCTAGTGCCAGATTTCCAGGGCCTCACATTATTTTTGTTTCATACAACACAGAGAAAGACCTTATTGGGCAAGTAAAGGGGCAGCCAGTCTGATTGTTCCTGACAAGTCTGAGAGCCAGGAGACTCTCACATCCAGGGCTTTGGTGTCCCTACTGTCCCTTCAAAGTGGAGATATGGGTTACCTAAGCCAAGTGGGAGCAGTGATAAATATCGTAAATCCCTACTTCTGTAGGGATTTATTTCTTTCTCTATTGACCGAAATTTTGTAGTAGTAGAGATTAAGTGAATGTCAGGGAAGAGTAAAGAGCTCATTTTAAGAAGGCATGGCGAAACCCAGGAAAAGGCCTTATTTACTCACTGATCAAAAGATAATGACTCATCAGCCCATTAGGTGGTATAGGTTGCCCTTTCAGATTTATGATGTGTTACCAAGACTTCAACCACCTTTCTAAATGGCACAGCTCATGTTCCCATTTCATCCACATCAGAAAATGAATAGCATCCTACGTAAGCATCAGATAAAGTATGGTTTCAGCCACAATGGAAAATATCTTTCCTCCAAACAAACAGAAATTGTTTTTTGCCAACTTTCCAAAAATAAGTAAATTTTATTTATGTTTTCATTCTTGAAGCTCATGACAGCAAACTTAATCTGGGAAATCTACATTGGTACTAAGAAGTTGACTATACAGTAACAGAATTTAACTTGGCTTTGGTCAAATATGCCTACAGTGTGGGGACTTTTGACCATAAAGGTTCACATGACAAACTGTGCATCCTCCACAAGGTAACACGTGCTTGTCCAGTGCTAGGAAGGCTTGACTTTAGTCAATACCCCTAGGTCTTACCCTATCTCTGCAACTATCTGAATATATGTACTTCAAGAAGACACAAACTATCTGGGCTTCAACTTCCTCATCTGTGAAATAAAGTGGTTGGACTAGATTAGTGTTTGTCAACCCTGGATATATTTGAATCATCTGGGGAGATTTTTAAAAATATGACTCTCCCCAGGGATGGGAGTATTTGTTTAAAGATTCTCAGGTGATGCTAATGTGCAGCCAAGGTGGAAACCCATGACTCTGGGTACTTCCTGAGTCCACACCTGCATGGAAATTCTGTCACTTTCAGTTTGACATTACCTGCTACATCCATCCTCTCTGAACTTTCTTTCCTAGGGAAAGCAGAATTCTGACATGACCCCAAATTAGTTATGCCCCTGTATAAAACCCCTCTGAGTGTAGGTGGAAACTGTGACTTGCTCCTGGCCAAGAGAATATGGCAAAAATGATGATGAGATACCACTCGTACAATGATGTCACATTACACATAGCAGACTAGAGTGAGATATTCTCCTGCTGTCTTTGAAGAAAAAATCTACCATGTTATGAGAGTGTCTCTGTTACAGACTAAATGTTTGTGTCCCCACAAAATTCCTATGTTGAAATCTAATTGCCAGTGAGATGGTATTAGGAGGCGGAGCTTAGAAGGTGGGGTCCTCATGAATGGAATCAGTGCCCTTATAAGAGACCAGTGAGCTGGCCCTCTATTTTTCTGCAATGTGAGGATAGAACTAGAAGTCAGCAGTCTGCAACTGGAAGAGGGCTCTCACCAGAACCCAACCAGATCTCAGGTATCCCACTTACAAAATGAAGTGGGTAGAGAAGTTACCTTCCAGTTTTCTATGATCCTAAGCTCTGAGCATGGTGATAACATCAGCATAATGATCAAGTGCAGGCAGTTTGAAGTTAGTCTGACCTGAATTTAAATGCAATGGTCTTAATAAACACAGGAATCAACACATAGTAAGGACTCAAAAATAGTAATGGTGATGGTTGTTGCTTTTAGTACAAGCTCTTTGCTTCATTGTTTTAGAAATAATTTGTTTATTTTTACTGTCTATTATGATTCTTACTAGGAGATCATTCAGAAAACCTACCAGATCTACTAGGCACATTTGGAAATGTGGAGTTGGGAGGAGAACGCGACAGTGGTGCAATGTCTGCAGAGGAGGGCGGGGTCTTGCTCCAGGGCCAGCAGGTAGGGCTGTCTCCTCTAGGCCTTCTCCCTTATTTTCACGAGCAAGCTTCAACCGCAAAAGCACCAACGCCAAGAGGATGGCCAGGACAGATGTTGACAATGCATTCCCATTAGTTTGGGTTTAAGAATAAAAACATTGATTTTTTTTTTTCCCACATGCTTTAGCTTATCCCTAATATATACTTTTCCTTTTGACTATTAAAGCTGATCTTTTTCGGGCACGGTTCTGAAGTACTTTCCAAGACCAGATGTAGGCCTTTTGAAGTCAAAAGATAGAGGCTGCTTGACAGCCTTGAAAAGTCTTCAAAAGTTGTTGTGTTTGAGCCATATCATCCAATAAGACTGGCCCAAAACATACTCTTTGCTCAAGCAGAGATATAAAAAAATAAGTTCCAAAGTTTGCTTCCGAGAGCCTCATACTAAATGTGGAGAAGAGAACTATAAAGCTGGGCCCCAGGAGAAACTTTCTATTTGGCTGAGAAGAGCTTTCAAGAACGTTGCCTAACACTCAGAGCTCACATTCATTAGGCAAGGAGTAGACTGCTTTACAAAAGAGAGTGAAGCAACTAAAATAAGAGTTACTTCCCTTTAATGAAAAATAAAAATTCTTAAAAATTAGAAACAAAAGAAGTTGTTAAAGAGTAAATAAAGGAAATACTAAATTACATTGAAAGATAAAAGTAGGAAGGTAACAAATTCATTACCAGATATTCAGTATGAGCTAAAAACAGAGGTTTAGATAATTTTTTATGGAAATAACAAACATAAGAAATCATCAGATTAGAGTATTGGAGGTATTCAGAGAGTCTGAAATACATGTCACAAACATTAAACACACCTACCCAGGAAAGGTCCCTTGGAGAT
>RJWJ010020404.1:0-29128 GCA_004363605.1 Indri indri | reverse complement strand
AACACTTGACCAAGCTAGGAGTTAGTCTGGATGCCCCCTCAGCCTCCTCCTCCCAGCCAGTCAGTCACGGGCCAACTGGATTTTGTATACATCCATCTACTTTTCACACCTGCACCACAGGCCTCCTTGCCTACGTTATTTCTCGCTGTATTAGTCAGGATTCTCCAGAGAAACAGAACCAATAGGGATATATATATATTGGTTCTATCTATATATCTGGAATCAGATGTATCATAAGGAATTGGCTCATGCAATTATGGAGGCTGAGGTCTGCTGCCTGCACGTTGGACACCCAAGAAAGCCAGTTGTGGAGTTCGAAGGCCTGAGACCCAGAAAGCTGATGGTATAGATTCCAGTCTGAGACTGAAGGTTCCAGAACTAGGAGCGTGGAGGGCAGATAGACGTTTGAGCAGTCCGGCAGAGAGTGACTTCAGCCTTCTTCCATCTCTTTGTTCTATTCATTCCTCAGCAGATTGGAAGATGCTCACTAACACTGGGTAGGGTCATCTGCTTTACTCAGTCCACCAATTCGCGTGCTAATTTCTTCCAGAAACACCCTCACAGACACACCCAGAAATGATATTTAAGCAGATTATCTGGGCATTCCATCAAGTTGCCACACGACATTTACCATCACATTCACCCTAGCCAATTAAAGAACCTGCCATGTGGTCCCCCAAATTGACTCCTGGCCTTCCTTTAATTCATTCTTCACATTGCAGTGGGTTCATCTTTGAAAAGTACCAACCCAGTCCTCTCACTCTTCCATGTAAAACCCTTTTGAGTCCCCAGTGCTTTTGAGATAGCGTGCCACCCATACAGGGCCCCGACAAAGAGCACCAGCGCGGCCTCGCGGCCCCTCACCACCCCACCCGACAGCACTCCTCTCCCCCTTGCTTTCTCACTCTCTTTCTGTGCCCTGGACACACTGGCCTTTCTCCTATCCAGAGACTTTGCATATGCCTTTCTTCAACCCTGGACCTCTCTTCTTCACACACATCCTGTTCACCCGCCCCATTCCCAGCCCTTTATCTAGCTTCCTTTTATTTCTTTAAGGCTCAGTTTAAAAGCCACTTCCTCAGGACCCCCAAAGACTAGGCAGGAGGCACTTGTTATATTCCCCTAGCACTCTAAACCCTCCTGATAACAGGTACCACAATTTTATTTAACTACTTACCTATGTACTTAATATAATTAATTTCTGCAAGTGCCAGGGTAGTATAAATCACATTTACCTTATTTATTACTATGTCACTAGTGCATAGTAGATATGCCTGTTATTTGGTAAGTATTTAACACATATCTGTGGAAGGAAGAAAAGGAAGGAAGGAAGGAAGGAAGGAAGGAAGGAAGGAAGGAAGGAAGGAAGGAAGGAAGAAAAGAAGGAAGGAAGGAAGGAAGGAAGGAAGGAAGGAAGGAAGGAAGGAAGGAAGGAAGGAAGGAAGGAAGAAAAGAATGAGGAAAGGAAAGAAGGAAGGAGAAATAGAGGGAAAGGGGGAAAGAAGGAAGGAAAGGAAAAAGGGCTATTTTCCAAGCATTCTAGGCAATAAGAACAAGTTGGTTTTCCCATTAAACTCCTTGAAAAAGTACTGTCAGACAACTTAAACTGTTAACTAACTTTGTTTGGCATCATCTGTCCACATGTAATAACACAAACAGGTGAGACTTTACTGAAGTCAGGATCAGCAGGTATCACCTAATTCTATAAGCAGGAATACCATTCTTCTAACTCTTAACTCCCACATTCCTGCTAATTAGGGAGAAAAGTAGCATTGGGCAATGCGACCAAAATTGAAGTCTTAGAATCAATCTATCCAGACAGAAGACTGTATGGATCACCCCTCCATCTGCTCCCATATATCACTAAAAAGTATATATAGAGAATATGTCACATATATACACACATAACACAGTAATTTTTGCCAAGATAAAGCTATATTACTACATCTATTTAAAATATTCTACTTTTTTCTTCACAATGTGATCAGTGTTCCAGCAGGACATACTTTTAAGCAGAAGAGAGATGTCTCATGTTTGTGTGATTGACTTACCTTCCAAGCAGCCCAAATCCCCTCAGAGACTCCTCAAGGCCCACCCACAAAGAGTTGATGATCACACTAGAGCAGAGACACAAAACAGCAAATAACACCCAGACCTCATTTCATCCCACCTCCTCCCATCCCTCTAAAAGCTGCAATTAGAGGTTTAACCTATGGCCAATACTGGTCTCCACCTATCACCCTCCTCCACCCTGTGGTGAGATGTAAATGAACAGAGAAATGTCAGGATGCAACATCTGCAGTAGAGAGGGGAGGGTGGTTAGAAGCTGGGATAACCTACTCAGCAGAAATAGAAATTCTGATGAACCACTTGGTCAAATTTGTCAAACTGAAGTGTACCCTCCTCTCTCTGAGGACACTTTTTGCTGAAGGATCTCTTTCTAGGTTTCTTGCATAAACTCAATATCATAAATGTATCTTAAAGACTTTGAAGAGTATTTCTTAAATACTTAAATACACTTTTCTGCTGTGGTTTCATGATGTTAATTCATGAACTCCTGAAGTTCTGATATACCAAGTGTCACGTGTTGCCTGGATTGCGTCCCTTCCCATGTCTAGGGCAGTGTTACTAGTCTCAATAAGATCTTGAGCATGTTAATTTGTCCGCTCCTCAATTTCTTCATCTGTAAAATGGGTTCATTCTGTACAACCACAGTATTTCAAATTGAACTGTGAAATATTTTCCCAAAAGTACAGTTTTGATATGGTCCAAAATACAGTCTCACAAACTGGATTAACAAAAAGTTGACAGGGGGTGCAGTGGCTTGGGCCTGTAGTCCTGCTACTCTAGAGGCTGAGGTGGGAGGATTGCTTGACCCCAGGAGTTCAAGACCAGCTTGGGTGATATAGCAAGACCCCTTTTGCTTTAAAAAAAAGTTGACAAGTATAGGCCCCTTAGGGATTAACTTTCATGACTAATTAAGCATGGTTGTTAATAAGCAATATATAACAATTATTTTAATGTAAATAGATATTTCATACCTAAAAGCAATTTCTTATTTTAAGTAAGTTAAACATTCCCCTTGGAATTTGGTATAGGTGATCCCTTTGCTTTTCTAACGAATAATATTCTACCAACTGGGCTACCAATATTAGCCTAATCTAAGCACACACATACCTACAGGGTTTCATGCACACTTTCCTGTTCTTACCATTCTGCTCTTTGATGCCCAGTATTCATGATCTGCAGGGTGACTGCGGGAATAAAGGGACAGGACTGGTAACACCTGTCACCAGCAGTTGTACTCTGCTCCTCCCACCCCCGGCACAATCTCTGCCCCAAACCACCTTCTTCAGCAAGCAAGTACGTTTACCTCATTATACAGAAATTCTCTTATGGACAGTTTTTCATTACTTAATTAATAAAACATGAAATCCATTTAAATCACAAAACAGAAGTTCCTTTACCTGATCACAGATTAGTGCTAAAAGGCTATTCCTAAATCCGTTTTTTCATAAACACAAAAAGACTCTACTTCACATTTCTGTAAATGCTCTCATGAGGCCACTAAAGTTAGCTGGCCTCTTATAGGAACATCTTTCCATAAGACAATTTTTGTTCTCATTTTTCTCAAAGTTCATAGAAATCTCTGTAGTTTGTAAGCAGAGAAGTTTCTGAACTCAAAGTCCTGTTTTATCAAATTTTCTTGCTTCTAATACTTTGGAAGATGGGATTTCAAATTATGTCCACATGTGTGCTCTGACAAGTTTTCTCTCCTAAGGGCTACTCTTGCACTCACTGTCACATATGATGCTTTGATTCTGCTGTTTCTACATCCTCTGACTTTAGCCAGGATCATCACCTTCAGGCCTACAAAGTGTTAGGAAACAGGGTCTGAATAACCAAATAGAAATGTGTCCTAAGAAATGCCTTATAAATTTAAGAAGCAAGATGGGCTGACTCTGTGTTCAAAAGGGCTCTCACTGAGTTTTGTTGTTGTCTTGTTTTCTGCAGAGCTTTAGGTAAGTGTGTGGCAAGCAGAAGAATAATCCAGATATCCTGCATTCATTTTAGAATTGAATTGAGAATTTTCTTAGAAAATAATAGCTGTCCTTTAGATATAATAATACAAAAAACAATAGCCATTATTTGTGAGTGCTTACAGTGTGCTGGGGACTGTGCTAAGTGGTCTTCCTACGTATCTTATTTAATCCTCAACACCAGCACACAAGATAGAGATTATTATTGCCATTTGCAGATAAGGAAACTGAAACTTAAAGAAATGAAGTAACTTGCCCAAAGTCTGAGAGAATTAAGACCAGATCTGTCTGACTTCATCATATATGCCCTTAATGAATGTACATACTGTTTCCCTGGCCCTTTGAAAGGTTATTTGTTAATAATCAACAAATATATTTTACCTTCTACTAAGTGCTACTGCATTGGTATAACAACAGGTCTTGCTGCCTCTAAGCTCTTCCTTCTCTAGCCCATTTTCTATCCAGCCATCAGAAAAGTGTCTCCCGAGGAGTGATTGCCAAAACACCTGTATCAGAATCGCCCGGCTGCTTGTTAAGACTGCAGTTCCCAGACCAACCCTGGAGATACTGAATCAGAACCACTGGTGTATTTAATAAGCAATCCAGTTGATGTTCATGCACACTAAAATTTGAGAACCACTACCTCAGTATATCATCTGTTTACAATCCTCAGATGGTTCACCTAAAACTATGAGATACTATAGGCGGTAGGCTAAACAACATGCCCCCCCACCCCAAGATGTCCATATCCTAATCTCTGAAATCTGGGAATATGTTTTAAGTTAAGAATCTTGAGATGAAATTATCCTGAATTATCCAGGTGGGCCCAATGTAAGAGGGAAGCAGCAGCAACAGAGTCAGGTGAGGAGGAGGTGATGAGACAGCGGAAGCAGGTGTCAGCATGATGGGGGTCCATGGGCCGAGAGATGCAGGTGGCCTGCAGAAGCAGGAAAAGGCAAGGAAACAGAGTCCCCCAAGAGCCTCCAGAAAGAACGCAGCCCTGTAGACCCATTTTAGGCTTCTTACCTCCAGACTAAGAGAATATATTTGTTGCTTTAAGTCACTAAATTTGTGGTAATTTGTTACAGCAGCAATGGGAAGCTCATACAGTGGTCAAAGTCCTTAGTAAACCCTCCATGAACCAACTCCTGCTTAGTTCACATCCTCATCCCTCTCATCTCTCTACCTTGAACTTTATGCTCCAATAATGCTGAACCACATTCAATTGCCCAAATATGTCAAGCTCTTTAATACCAACCTTGGATGTTTTCTTCCCCCGAACTTGTCAGCCTAAGGAACACCAATTTAAGCCCAGATGTTACTTCTTAATACTAAAAAATGGAACTAACCATTCTCTCCTCTGTAGTGTAACTTGAAAAAATATATATTGTTGTTCTCATCACATTCCGCTATAAATATCTGAATCCAACAACTACAACCCATTCATCTTTATATCCTCAGGCCTGATCACAGTGCCTGGCCCAGGGTGAGTGCTCAATAAAAGTTAGCTGAATTGAACTAAACCCAGAGCAGTTGCCTGGAAAGCTATAGATGTATTCCCCAAATGCTACCTTTAAAGAAAGCATTTAAGAAAGTCTTATTTTATAACTTTCCACAGATCCTACATCACTGCTGGTTTTCTACCTATCCTCAGTGGAAACAAATTCCCATCCTTTTAAAAAGTTTGGATTTCGTGGGGTGGGATGGGCAAATACTATACAAAAAAGCCTACTAACCAAGGAGGATGATTAAGCCATAAAGTATTATTTTAGATCGAAGTGACTCAGAAATATCAAATGTGTATGGCTCTGATGACCCTGTAGGTATATAAGTTCTGATATTTTAGTTTTTTAAAGCCTGTAAAGAATTTATGATTATATCATCAAAGTATACTATTGAAAAGAAAGGCAAAAACATGGCTCATACAAAATAGAATGAATCCATGAGAAAGAACTTATTGAACTCAAATTAATGAGGAAAACAGTAAGATTTCTTTTAAAAAACTTTATTTAAAGAGCATTTGAGGAGCTGGGTATTAATGGGAAATGTAATAAAGGAATGTTAAAATGCTATTGTTAAATACATACAAAACTTAGTATACAACCCCCTACTGCTAAATTTGACTACCTTAAAACAATAAAAAATAAATTAAAATTTTTTTAAAATATATGTATTTTATATATATGTATCACACACACGAAACTGGTTAATGTCCTATAAGGCACTGGGGTTACTTTATCTGCTGCTGAATAGAAATAATTTCCATCAAAACTGGTTAAAAATCTACAAGTTAACATCATACAACTTCACATAATCCAAGCTTTCAGTTAATAGTAGACAACAAAGTCAATGAATGCTATATTCTCCCAGAAAAGTAAATAAACCCTGAGCAGACATGCAGTTATCTTCTTGGTCTAATATACAGATTTTGGATATGTAGGGCAGAAAAGTGTGATACCTTTACTCACCTAACATAAGGCTCATGACCAACATGCCTACAATAAAAAACAGGTTAACAAGAGAAAAACATAACAGATTTATTTAATCAAAGCTTTACATGACAACAGGAGCCTTCAGAAATGAAGACCCCAAAACGCGGGGAAAACTGTTTATTTTTATGCTTAGGTTCAATAATGAATTGATGGTATGTAGAAATGTGATTGGACAAAAAGGATTCGATCTAAACCAGCAAGGCCTGTCTGTTCAGATTCTTCCCGGCCTCTCGGTGCGGCACTCCTTGCCCCCGGTACAGGGCAGGACCCTTCTGGAATGGGGGTCTTATGACCTACCATCAGACAAGGTGGGTTAGAGAATTTCTTTATGGCCAGCTCCTACACAGAAAGGTGGGGGAGAGTTAGAGTGATGTTTCTAGTTTCTACGGCCTGCCTTGGGGTGAAAGGATAGCGGAGAGCAGGAGAGAGAAGGCAGAAGGGCAGAGAGAGACCTTGGTCCTGAGGCCCTTCCAATGTTCTTCAGTTCAAAGTACTCAGCATATCAAAGCACCTGACTTTGCGGCATCATTTTATGAGCACCAACAGACAATTTTTCTCAATTTTTTAAAATTATAATACAAAGATGGCCTCTGACTAGTACTACAAAATTCCAGAGGAATATAGATCACTGGGGAAATTTGAAGATTCACATGGAATTGGGGCCTCGAAAGAAGAAAAGGATAAGCAGACACCGGTAGACTGTAAGTATTATTTTCTAATACATTAAGACAAAATTTTTCTCCAAAGAAATGACTCTAATATTTTTCATGAATAGCAATTGGAAGAGATTTGGAAATTCACTTTTGCCTTTTTAGAACTACATCTATTCTTAAAGTTAAGGTCCCCGTCCCCATACTGTGAATCCAGAATCCCTTTGCCTAGGTCCAGCTCCCGTGGGTCTCGGTCACCAGCACTAGCCCCTGCCTAACTTCTGCCCTTTTCTCCCCTTTGCCCCTGCACTTTAACCACACTTTGCACGGCCCACACATGCCATGGCCTCTCTTTACCTCTCTGCCTTTGTGCAAGCTGGTGTGTGTGTGTGTGTGTGTGTGTGTGTGTGTGTGTGTGTGTGTACCCTCTGACTACAAGAAACTCTAGAAGACATTAGAGGAGTGACCAAGTAGACTACGAGACTGAAATGAAGTTCCAGAGAGATGACTATGGACAGAAGAAACAAAAGAATGATTAAAATGGCAGGGGGAGGTACAAAATAATAAATGGTAATAATGCAAATAGATGTGTAAGATGTGAATAATCGACAGGCTTTAGTCAAACTGGAGGAAGAGAGGATAGGAAAAGCAGTGGACGTGTACATTTGCGTCATGCTCCACATAGCCTTTGTTCCGCATGACCCATCTCTGACCTTCCTAACTAGGAGAGGATGGTCTTCTATTTGGTTACCTTTTCAGTAAGCACCAAGTCACAGGGACAGCCTTCCGACAGCATTTGCTTATGGCTTCTGAAAACTGTGAGAGCAGACTATTCATTGCCCTCTTATGGGTTCATTCAAATTGGACTCATTAAGTATGAACTCTGAAAAAAAGAATGTTAACTG
The DNA here is from genome assembly GCA_004363605.1 of Indri indri. NCBI lineage: Eukaryota > Metazoa > Chordata > Mammalia > Primates > Indriidae > Indri > Indri indri. The sequence continues at coordinate 21,041 of RJWJ010020404.1, read as the reverse complement.
TGTTTACAATCAAGTGTGTAAAGAATGTGCATTAATATTTCATTAAGGACTGGTAAGATCTGCTAAAATGGCAGAAATTATACTTTGTTTAGCTGGGAATCTTACTGCTTTCTGCATTCATATTTTCTGTCTCCCCCACTGGGTTATAGTCTAGTTATACAAGATTGAGGATAGGGAGATTTCTTATTCACTTTTGTATTCCCACTGTGGATCATGATGGCTGGCACATAGTAGGGACATGCAACAATTAACAGTTGAAGCAATGTTAAATAAATGGGATAAACAGGAGAGCCTATTTTTCATGATTTTAAGTCACCATACATATTGATAGGAATATGCTATAGTTGGGAAAGAGCAGGGAATAAGAGAAGAGAACACAAAAGTGGTAAAGGAGAAGGAAAACTATTGTCGGTGTAAGTCAAGGATGGTAATAGCACATAATGAACACAACGTCATGGGGGTGACATGTGAGAGACCTGACAAAACCAAAAATCACAAACATATAAGTACCAAAGAACACCACAAAATTTCTTAATCAAATTCCAGATACCTAGAAGAAAAACAGAATATTTGATTTTCCAAGCGTTTATTAAGCACATCCTGTATATCAATACAAAGAAATTTGCTGGATGCTGGAGGAGTTATTACAGTGAAAGAAGAACTAAGTATTCATGTGCTAGAATTTATCTGGGTTATTTCTTATCTGCTAGTTTATGTAAACATAAATAAGACCAGATGTCTGGATTGAAGAGCTGGACAGTCAGTAGAGGAGACAGAGCTGACCACAGGTAGAAGGCAGAAAGAATCGAGTGTATAATAGGGATATGGGACTGTAGAGACCAGAACATGCCACCCAAAAATATGCCTCTTTGGGATAAGGATTATTGGGGGCTGAAGGCAATTGACAAGAAGCAGAACAGCCTCTGCCCTCCCCAACTGCTTAAAAGCCGGACATAAATTTACAATGGCAAAGGTGTCCCTCCCTCCTCGCCTTTCAAAGGTTGGTCACTGAAGACAACTTTCGACCCCTACATGACAACCTTGACTAACCAGTTTTCAGCTACAATTTATTTGCCTTCCTGTGACAGCCCAACCAGGTTCACTGCCCGCTGCTCAAGAGGAAGAGAGACAGCAGAGAGAGAATTTAATATCGCAGGCACCCTGCAAGGAGATGGGAGAAATTTCTCAAATCCATCTTCCTGAAAATTTGAGAGAAAGAGTTTTTAAACACAGTTTGGTGGGCAAAAGGCTAGGCAATTGGGTCTGCTGATTGGCTGGGTTTGGGGCAGAACCATAGGGGAGTAGAAATTGTCTTCTTTGCTGAGTCAGTTTCTGGTTGAGGGTTGCAATACCAGTTGCCTCAGTTCCTCGTTATGGGCCACTGGTCTGGGTGGGTCGGTTCCAGCAGAATACAGGGTCTGGAAGATATCTCAAAAACCAGCCTTAGGTTTCACAAGGGTGATATTATCTACAGGAGTAATGAAGAAAGCTAATAATCTTTATGACTCCTGAGTAGTAAGCAATTATACGAAAGCAAGCAAGGAAACAGTGGCTGCTTATATATACATTTCCCCGACGATAGTTCCCATCTTGTGGCCCTTTATTAATTTTATGAAGGGCGGTTTCATTCCCACAATGTGCCACCCTCAAGAGACTCAAAGTGTGGTTTTTCCTGTGTTTTATCACTTCTCAAAAAATTTACTGTTTTTTGTCGAAGATGCTATAAGCCACCTCTTTGAGATTTACTCATTCCCTGGGTATCTTCCACGTGTGTATGAAATACACATGTTAAACTTCTGTTCATTTTTTTCTCTTGTAAAAGGGGTCTGTCCCAGCTAAGAACTATGAATGACAGAAAGAAAATTATTTTTCCTCCCCTAAAGGAGCACAGAAGAAGAGAAATCAATTGCAACTTGAAGGATAAAAAAACTGCTTCATGGAAGAGGGTATACTTTAGCAGAATTGAAGACAGAACAAACACAATGGCTACTCATCCAAAGAAAAACAGCAACGTAGACATGAGTCACACGGCCCTGGGACAGAGGAGGCATAGCAGGGCAGGAGGACACAGGGGCATAAGAGGGGCCAGTCCCCCCACTATGCTCAGAGCCATTCTGGAAGAATCCACACTGGAATCTTGGTGGTCACCGTAAACAGCAAGCTAAGGGATAAACAGTAAATGCTGTTCTTTGATGTTCAAACTTTTCTTGAAAAGTGAATCCACTTTTAAAACATATTCAAAATCCCAACACATAGAAGAGATGAAAGTGCAGTGGCTCCGAGGCACCCAGAACAATAGTGTGGGCATAGACGTCTTCCCATTCCTTCCACCTTCCACCACCTTGGCTTGGGAAAAAGTGACATCACTTAACATCTTTCTGACAGACCAGGTATTATAGAAAGCAACTGTTAAAAAAAAAAAAAAAATTAGCTTGAATGCTTTTTCATGCTTTTTTCCTACCTCAGTAACAACTTTTAACAAAGTAAAGCATGACTGTGTATCATCTCAAATTTTGTTTGCCAGGTCTGTGATCTCTCACAAAAATGTGTCAGAAATTGTCAATCACTTTAGAAGTGAAAAGTTCAACCAGATAGCATATTTCTGGGTTCTTTTTCTTTTTTCCTTTTCTTTTCTTTTTTTTTGGGGGGGGGGATTCATTGGAATGCTCTAAAAATCATTCTTTTATTTCACAGGCATCTGCGATAGAGCAAAAGTTCTGTCAAGTTCACACAAAACAGAAATTCACAGAAGTCAACACTTCCAATCAATGCAAATGATCCCGATGGAGAAATTGACAAGATCTACTGAGGGCAGCATCCTGACTCTCTCTCATCAGGGTAGGAGGCTGGAGCTCTGCTGTCTGCCATTAAACCAACTGGAGGACTTGAGGAGAGGGCAGGGTGAGGGAGCAAGAGCAGGAGCAGAAAAAAAAATTTTTTTAAGCTTAAGACAGGATAAAAGAGCAATTTAAAAATCATTACTTTTTAACTACACAGCTATTATTCTAAACCCAAAATCAGGGATGTAATAGTCAAAAAACCAAAAGAATAGCAGGGTAAATTGTTGAAACAAATCTCTTTGTAGTAAAAATCTCATTGCAATTCAAAAGATAAATGGCAATTAAGTAGTTTCTGTTAAGTGTTTATTGTTCACCTTTTATGTGGGTGGCCTCTAAGTGATTTTCTTTTTAAAGGAAAAGAGAAAGTTTGTTCTCTTCAGCATTTGAACTAAACATGATGCAAATGCATGCAACCATCAATTTTAAAATAATAATCGTCTTGATTTTCTAAGCCGATAAACCAACTACTATACACCACTTCCTTTTCAGGCTGTTGTTTGCTTGGCTTATCACGGTTAACTATTGCACTGTGACTCTGCGTGAAGACGGTAATGTAATTAAATCCTATTAACACATCAGGAATAAAGACCTTTAATGGGCACACAGGCTTTGAGAAGCAGCTCGTTCCTGAGCAGATTTAATATCCTTAAATTAAGCAAGTGTGAATGGGAAGATGAATCTTATTAAAAACTTAAATCTGATTATATTTGAAAATTATTGGTTCCTTAATGTAATAAATTATCCAATGCAGACTAGAACAAATAATATGTCCTAGCTTCACATAACTCCACTCTATAACAAGTGACAAAAGAAATTATGTGTGACTGTGGGGCAAAAAGAAAGGTCTTTTTATAAAAGTCGTTTTGCATAATGAAATACCTAAATCATTTTAATAAACATTTGGGGAGGGGGGAGTGCAAATGACACAGTTGGAGAGGGAATCATTTACCCTATTCAGAAAGGGAATGTGGAAATAGTGATGCTAATGTTTTTTTTTAAATTGCCATTCTGGCCAATTTGTTGTAAATTCTGAAAAGAAAAGCTGCAGCTTATGTTGTTGGTAGCAAATTCCTTCTCCAGAAGGCTAATGCAAATGTAAGCCATCTGCCACGCATTCTGCTGAGAAGGCTGGAGTCAAAAACAATGGGCCAACAGTCTCTGAATACTAACACACACACTCCACAGGCAAGAAAAGTTCGCATTTTCCCCAAAGGTATACTTTGCATCGCTGCCTTTCCCATCCTCCCCAGGACCACCAGGCACCCACCCCTCTCTCCCAATCCAACTGGCACCAGGCAGGCTTCCACAGGATGAGTCTGATGATGTTCGCAAGGAGAACCCCCAGGAGAAGCATTTCTGTTGAAACTGACTGAAGCAGGAATGCAAGACCTGCTAAATTATTTAAACCAGACAAATGCTTCACAGTGTGTGTTTTTTAACTTAATCCTATTTTAGCGAAAACTGGCATTGCCTATTACACTACGCATCAGAACATTGCATGGGTCTTATCCTTTTATGACTGGACCCTTTCAGAAGGCTGGAGAACACCATCCTCGGCTAATCTGAACGTCTCCCCAGCAGATGGATGTGTTAAACAGAATGCACCAGGCAAGCAGGCGCTACAGGGAACTGTCCTGTCTGAAGCCAGGGTCTGCTCACATACTTTCAAGTAATTTTTCCTGCTCCATTCGAGGAAATCTGGATGCTCAGTTATTTGGCAAGTGTGCCCAAATGGCTCATTCGACGACATGATGAAACATTTAAATATTGTTTGGTGTTTGGTGATGATGGGCAGAGGGAGAGGCGCCCTCCAGTGAAAACTGTCATAGGAAATCTAACTTCCCTCCACTCCAGATCTGGCCCCTGCCAGCTCTCATCCCCTGTCTCCCCTGGCTGGCTCTGATTACCATATTCCCTCAGGCCTCTTGCTGGAGGTGCCTCAAACTTTCATCAGATTGCATCTTATCTTCCCTTCTGTGTACAACTGCCTAGAACGCCTTTCCCAAGACCTTTAGGTTCACACATCTTCCAGGCAGGAGTCTAGTATATGCTCCAGAGCCTGATTTATGGGGTTTGAATCCCAGCTTCCTCACTTATTAGTGTTGTGGCCCTAAACAAGTTGCTTAGCTTCTCTATGCCTCAATTTACTCAACTGTAACATAGTAATAATATATCCCACACCAAAGATTAACTAGGATAGGCATGTGAAACACTGTATCTGGTATAGCACGTGCTCAATAAATGTTAGCTGATATTATCATCTCTATTGTGGAACCTTGAGGATTTTGTTTGCCATCCTCTCTCTCTCTCCCCCCTTAATATTACTTATTCTTTCTCTTTATTACCTTCAGCGTAAGTGCATGCTGATGCTGTTGCATTCATCACATATCTTAATTTTGTGCTTATATCTGTCTTTTCTCCCAGACTGTAAATTCCTTAAGAGCTCATCTTTGTATTCACAAGGCTTAATACAGTAGCAGGCACATAATAGTCACTTAATAAATATTTATTAACTAAATATAAGAATTAATGAATGAATAAATTCAGTAAGAGCTGGATGAGCTGGATTAAGCATATAAACCAAAATGGGGAGGAGATAAATGTTTTCCACCATAAAAATAGTGAAATAGCTATGAATGGTCAGAAAAGGACTTTCAAGTGTTAAGGATGTGGAGAAATAGGAATTTTTAATACATTGCTGGTGAGAGTGTTAATTGCCTCAATAATCATGGAAAACTATTTAGCAATATCTAATAAAGCTACATCTATGCCCACTCTGTGACCCAGCAATTTCACTATTTAACATAAACTCAGTAGAAATGAATGAATATATCCACAAAAAGATAAATAGAACAATATTCACAGAAACTCAATTCATAATGGCCTCAGATTTAAAACAATATAAATATCCATCAGCAGGAGAATGGATTAAAAACGTTTGTGGCACATTTAGGCAATAAAATACTACCCCTAAATTAAAAAAAAAAAATACTTATATAAAATAAAAATAGGGATGAGTCCCCAAAATATTATGCAGTCAAGAGAAGCCAGTATGCTTTATATGATTCCATTTATATTAAGTTCAAGGATGAAGCTAACCTATGGTGGTAAAAGTCAGAATAGTGGCTACTGTAAGGGGGAACTTTCTGGAGTGACAGAAATGTTCTGTATCTCAGTCTGGATGATGGTTACACAGGCATATACATTTACAAAAATTCATTGAGCAGGTTTGTGTGCTTTACTTTGTATAAATTATTCCTCCAAAAGAATTGCAGTAAGATTGCTGGCAGGCATGTAAATTGGTACCAGCTTTCTGGAGTGCTGTCTGGTAATATATGTCAAAAGCATCCCAAAACCATTGACTCAGAAATCCCACTTCCAGGAATTTATCCAAAGAAAATCATTGAACAAAGATATATGTGCAAAGATATTTATCGACCTAATGCTTCTAATAGCAAAAATTGAAAATAATAAAAGCACTTATTGGTGTAGGGATGATGCACAATGAAATACTACGCAAACATTCAAAAAGCAGATGTAGAACCACAACGACTAACATGGGGCATAACCATAAAATATTATTACATAAGCAAGAACAGATTACAGAGCAGTATTTTTGGTAAGGTTTTGTTTTGTTAACACATAAATATACATATGTGCACAAATATATATGTGTTATGCGTGTATATATTTGCCCAGGGAAAGGTCTCTAACAAAGTGTCACAGTGACTCTCTCTGGATGAGATTTGAGGTAATTTGGTTTGTTTTTGCTTTGTCTATTGTTTTGGTTTTTTTTTACTATAGCCATTTATCATTTGTGAAATTTAAATTAATGCATAGATACATGATAACTGGATATCATGTGTATGTGCATGTGTACATGGGCAGAAACCCATTCAGCAGAAATGAGTCAATGTGACCTAAAGGCCATATGTGATAAAAGAAAGCTGTACCTTTTTTTTAGGTAATACCCTGTCCTTCATAGGGCAAGGAGGCTACAGTCCACACTCCACAAGACCAGGATAAGTCCTACTTGACTGACACAAACAGGACCAGTCCCTGATGGTCACATTTAAAAAGACTGACTTCCTTGGAAAGACTCAAATGGGAGACCATCTCTATTTGGGCCCCATTAGGTAATATGTTTAAGTAATTCGTGACCTACCAGAATCCAAAAAGAAGAGTATCCACTTAGACACTTAAATTTCAATTGGATAGTCAAATCTTCCCAGTTCAAGAATGTGGTTTTACATACATACTCAAGAATTTTGTGGGGTGTTTTTCTTACATGAGATTTTAGAAAGAAAACAAAGGTTGGGGAGAGGGAATACAGAGATGGAGATGGGGGGAGACAGAGAGATAGAGACAGAGACAAGAGGAGACAGAGATAGAAATGTCCTCCTCTAGTCATTGCCAGTGGAAAGTAAAGTCTCATTTCCGGCATTCTAGTTTGATCATGCTTTGTACTAATTTATTCCTTCTTCCTCCTCTTAGATTTGCTGTTAATTCTCCATGATTGGATACAAAATCACTGAGATTCCTTTTGTGTTTTTCTCAGTGTGTAGTTTTTACAACTCAGTGACCGAGAATCTGTCCAGCCCTGTACAACCCATTTAAACAGCCTCGCCCGCTCCCACATGCCTGACACTAAATATCAGCCCCTCCCATTCTGTTTTCAGACCTAAATGCCCTGATCCAAGCCATAGCTTGTATTTTTCATATAATTATTTTTCATTTTGAAAGGAAAAAACCTGAAACACACAGAGAAGTTGCAAGTACAAAGAACTTTTTCCTTGAATAACTTTAGAGTAAGGTACTGACCTAATGCTTCATCATGCCAGAGAACTTAGTATGTGCTTCCTAAAAACACACTCCCCTGCATGACCACAAAACAAGAGCATTAACATCGCTACATCACTACTGTCTAATCTCAGAATCCCCTTCAAGTTCCACCAATTGTCCCAATAATATCCTTTACATCAGAAGAGAGCAGTAGAGAATCACAGGGGACATTTAGTTGTCATGTCTCACTTGTCTCCTTCAGTCTGGAGAATTTACTCAGTCTTTTCTTGTTGCTCAAAACCTCAACATTTTTGAAGATCAGGGTCTAGTTATTTGGTAGAATGCTCCTACATTTGGATTTCTCTGGTGTTTCTCTTGGCACAGGTTATGCATCTTTGGCAGGAACAGCACAGATGTGATACGGTGTTCTCAGTGCATCCTACCAGGTGGCATGCGATCTCGATTTGTCTCATTAATAATGTTCACTTTGATCACTTGATTAAGGTGCTATCCGCTAGGCTTCTCACTGAAGTTACTCCTTCTCCCTTTGCAATTAATAAATATTCTATGGAAAGGTATTTTGAGACTATATAACTACCATTTCCTTATCAAAGTTTGAATTATTATTTTGCTTATTTATACATGTGTGGCCCCATAGTTTCCTATTTCATTCAATGAATTATAATCTGTTTCCACCATAATTTATTTTAATGCTTACACTGCCCTCAGATTGGTCATTGAGAGTCCCTGCAAGCTGATGTCTGCGTTTTTGATATGTCTCCTTCATTCTTTGATCACTTTTCACTTTCTAGCACAACAATATGTTCCAGCTCATCTTATATTTTCCCTGCTCTGGTCCTAAAATTAAACATTTCTCCAAGGAGCTCTGGTTCCTTTTACTATAAAGTGGTACTTAGAAACCAAAATCTGGCTACTAGTTATGGTCACTGATATTGGCAGGGCTGCTGCTCCAAGATCCTTTCAGAGATAGGACAGAGCTAGGGACTACATGAATGTACATACATACACACACAAATACCACAAACACATTTGTGTTTATATTATTTCTATATTTCTATATCTATTTATAATCATGAGTTCACACTAATATCTCAAATTTCAATACCACAGGGTTTATTCTAGTTTTCTCCATTCCTTATATATAAAATCTCTCTTCTCCAAAAGTGAGAAACTTGGATCCCATTAACTTTAATATATTTTCATTGTTTTGATCTCTCACCCTAGATGTAACCATTCCACCATCGCTGGTGCTATCACCTCCCCTACATAAATCACTCCTTACCCAGCTCAGACGCTGACACCCCACCTTTCCAGGTGCATGCCATCCTCACTCTGTGTGGACCCTACCCCACACTCTAGGCCTCCTGACTTGTGACACCCTCTTCACTCTGCTTGAGCTCTGACACTGCACATCAGACTACCCCTCCACGTGGACACCTGCCTTGTTCCACCCACACATTGGCCTTAAGAATTACTTATTCAGGAAGAGATAGGAAAAGAATGAAAGGGAAAGAAGGAGTTGGGAAGGGAAGAAGAGTAGTCATGGGTTAAATTTTAATCTATTTTTTTTTAATTTCTCATTTTTCCATTTCATACTTCAGTGTAAATGTATATTTTATATTGTCTGCATAAAAGGTAAAGTTTTTCAGTTGTCCCAACTGAAATTCTGCTTCTTCTTCTTCTAGAATTATCTCCTACTAATAGAGAGTCCAATTTTTATGAAAAGTAAGCAAGTCTGCATGAAGTAGAAAATTAATTTAATTTGAATTCAAGGGTTCTGTGATGAACAGTTATGTGTTTGATCACGGACAACAGGAGAGAGGTCTGGTTAAAGATTAAGATTTGTGAGTTATAGACACATAAGTGATAGTCAAAGTCATGGTAATAAATGAAACTATTCAGGAAAGATACATGTAATGTTGGGAGAAAAGGAAGCCTAGAATATACTCGTATTTAAGGGCAGTCAAGTGAGGAACAAATAGATTAATAAAAAAATAATAGATAAGTGAAATAGCAGAAAATGGTGCCATGAAATCCAATGTCACTGGGAAATTTTGAAATTTTGGAAAATTTTGAAATGAGAAATTGATGATGCAGTCAATTGTGTGAAACGTTGCAACATAAAAGATCTAAAGAATAACCATTGGGTTTTGCAGCTACACAGTCAGTGGTGACCTCAGCAAAACAGCGTCAGTAGAGTGGCTGTAGTAGTTTGAGGAGTAAAAGGGAGAGGATCAAGAGAACATGTGGTGGAGGGACCTCAGTCTCACTAACCCGAGTCAAGAGGGAAGGCGAGGAAAGACGGAGTTAGAACAAGGGACAGTGAAACCATGAGACTGTACCTGGTGGCTCCCTTTTCTCCATGAAGTTTTGCCATCATTGTTGGAAATGGGTGAGGGACGAGGTAGGGGTTTGGGAAGGATGGCCAACATGACAAAAGCCAACCACGGAGGGCGGTAGACGGACCTTCCTGGGAAACCGGGCGGCAGTCTGCTCTAGAGAGGACCTTTCTCTTTGGTCCCCTAAAGATAAGCCTTAGGTTTCTAAGCCCACTAAGCAATGTCTCCCAGTTGAAAGTTTACTGTTGGAAGCTGACTTCTCCTCATTCTGTATCTTGGACCTCAGATGAAAAGAAATGGAGGGAAGAACTGAGTCATAACCATAGTCACTGGGGAAGAGTTGTGTAAGAGATGATAAAAATATATATGTCATGTAGAGCTGATTTTTTAAAATGGCCCTCCAATAGCAAACTAACTTCCAGTTTTAGGGAACACAATGTTTAGTCTCATCCCCGCACAGGGGATGTCACAAAGGCTGGACCTTGCTGATATCTTTGGTGACGCTCACTCCTTTACCCAGATTCACCTCAGGCCAGTGCTGGCCTCAGACCAATTGCTCAGCTGGAAATCTGAGCTCTCTTCAAGGTATCCCACACACTGCAGATCTCGGGACTCTGTTTGCTCAGTTGCTTATCCTGCCTCATGACTCTGTGAAAGAAAGACAGCTTTCAGGCATTGTGCCGCTGAAACAACAGAACCCTTCTCTATAGCATTTTCTATTCTTAAATTTTAAATACCTCTTTCTTTTGGTTGGAATCATAATCTTGTGTCCATACATGTGAAAGATTATGCTATTGGGAGCCAGAGGAAATCCTTGCAATTTTTAAATCCACTAGCACTTCTTCCTCACATGCCTACCTCCATAGATATAGACAGAGAGGATACAGATATGGACATGTATATATGTGTGCGTGTGTATATGTGTGTATATACATATATGTATGTGCATGTGTATACATGTATATACATAGAGAGAGAGAGATGTTGCATCATTTTTCCCAGGCACGATGATGGATTTGCGCTCGTTCTGTCATAGTGAACAATCTAGTTACCAAGCTTTTATATTCACAAGCAGTTCACTAGCCAAGAATTAGAGTAGGATTAACTACAGCAATTGGTGATTAAATATATATAGGCTTAAGCTAGTTACCACTGTGCTCTAAACACCTGAGTCCTTGGCCGCAGCGTCTGAGCACATTAGTTATGTACATTCAGCCCCATTCAGGCCAAATCCCTTTATGGCCTTAAGTGGTGCCTGAAAATGCTTATTAAACCTTGTCCTTACATAAATATTTCTATATCCAGTGTCATGGTGGAAACCTCTTGGAATATATTTGCATACCTTGGACACCATTGGCCATCCACAGATTCTGAGGCGTGGCTATCACTCTCAGGAACACTGCACCCTGTGTGAGCCATAGATTTTTTATTCGTGGCAGAAACTAAAAACCTCCATAGGACAACAGGTCAGAAAATGAGCTTTGGAACATAGTAATTTACACATATATCACCCGGGCAGGCCACAAACATAATCTATGGGAACCTTCAGGCCTCCAGCCTTTAATAAGACAAGCAACAAGTCAAGTTTTATGTGAGAAATATTCAGTCTTAAAATGTTGATGGGAGGTGCTGTTCTATATAGCAAGCACCCCACAGAAATACCATGTGCAAAAATGCCCACAATTTCCCAGCCGGCAGAGCTGTGTCTACAAGTTTTCTCTTAGCTCTGTAGCACTCGGGGAATTAAAGTCCACTGGCCATAAAGCTTGCTCCCATCACAGCCAACCCAACTGTCGCTAATTAGTTCTGGTTTGCAGATTCCAGGCACAAGTATCCAAACACATAATCAGCCCAGTTTCCCCATCTGGTTCTGCAAGATGCAATGCAGAATGTCCTTCTATAGATGGTAAGAGGAGGAAATCACATGTAATCACACACGAACACATGCACATACATCTGTCTCATACCACACACATGCACACACACATATACACGCACAAAAAAAATTTCCTTGGAAGAAGGGATGCACATTTTTCTATGTCAGTAAAAACTACTGTGTTTAATGGCAGTCAATCCCTAGGAAAATAGATGAGGCACAAATTCCAGAAGAATAGAGAAAAAAGCTACTATTCTTATTATGAACACCAAGTGCATTTTATGTTTTATACATCTCAATTAGTCTATATCATGTTGACATATGGAGTCATTTGGACAAATTTAAAGAATTACTGTCCCCTCCAATATGTGTTCCTTAATCAGACTCGTCCCGCCTAAGACCACACCCCCTACTAAGGTCATACCCTCCCCTGTGCTTCTTGTATACCCCGTTCCACCTTCTCTCTCCCACTACCCTGTCCAGAGCTATCACTGGGAGCTGATTGTTGGCACGATTCCCCAGCTCCTGCATTTTGGAGGGATTCATAGCCACAGCAGAAAGAGACAGAGATGAAGAACTAGGGTCTGGATTTTGCTATTTCTGTCATAGTGAACAATCTGGTTACCAACCTTTTATATTCATAAGAAGTTAACTAGCCAGGAATTAGAGTAGGATTAACCAGAGCAATTGATGATTAAATATGCATAGTCTTAAGCTAGTTTCTACAGTATCTGAGCACATTAGTTACACACATTCAGCCCATTCAGGCCAAATTCTTTTGTGGCCTTTAAGATCTCAGCATGCAAAAATATCCTAACCCTGGCTGTGCTACACCCTTAGGAAGACCTATTCCTGGCACTTCTGCCACCTACCAAATGCTTTTCTTGATTCTCTTATTTCTGTTTATTGAGAATGTCTTTTGCGTTTATTTTAACTAAATTTTACCTGTATAAAAAAGATGAGGGTAATGGGAATACCTTTTGCTCTGCCCCAGGTTCCACATCCCCAAACACGGACACGATCCTCCTCACTGTCTCCTTCCAGCCTCCCTTTTGCGGGAGTCACAGTGGGGCTCTATCACATGCACCTCTAATACTACAAACTCCCAGAACCACTCCCTTGAAGGCTAAAATCTACACATCCAAAGGAAAAAAATTCTAAATAGTATCAACTTAATTTAACACATAAATTGATTGCTCTCTTCTTCCTCTCTCTTCTTATCAAATATATTATAGTAATAATTAAATAATATGTTTGTTCTTAGATTAGACTGAAAGCACAGTTCCCGCTGTTTAGACACAAAATAAATTCTAGGTGAAAGAGAGCATAAAGAAATGAATAGCTGGCTCCATTAGCCACAGTGCATGCATTGGTGTTGACGGCATCCACTCCTGGGCAGTGCGTTTCTCTTCACGCTTCACATCTCATCCCTCTACCTCATCTTTTTCTTTGCAAGTCTCTACCCTCTCTCCACTAACATCTGTCAATTGAAAATTTCAAAATTCTTAAAAATGTCCTTTTTCACCTGTCTCTCAATCAACATGGCTTAGTCATGCTTTCTTTCAGGTCCCTGAACACACCTGTGTACATACTACCTTCTATACCCGAAACTCAATTTCTCCACCCCCATTATCATTTCTGCTGGCCAACCACCATTTGGCCTTCAGGTTTCAGATTAAAATTTCTTTCTTTAGGGATTCCCAAAACTAAATTAGGAACCCCTGCTGCCATAGTACTTACCATGATTGTAATTGGATAATTAGGGTAATCATGTTTATCATTGGTTTCTCTCATTAAACTGCTAGCTCTTTGAGGAACTTCCAACAACAGGGTAAACTGAGCTGAAATAGATAATTCCCACCTACTACAAATTACAGAATGGCTGGATTAAATTTTAAATATCTATTCCAACTCAAAAAAAAGGAAATAGAAATCCATGACCATAAGATAAAATGAGATGTTAAAGAGAAAACATATCAGAGCATGTTAACCCCTCCATGTAGAAGAAAAATGATAACAAAGGCACAAAGCCTTGGTGGAAAGAAATGGAAGTATACTGTTGGGAGGGTTTTTTTTACTACACACAAATTAGTATAATAGCATTTAAAGGTAGACTATGAGTTCTATAAGTTATCCTAAAGCAATCACTTAAAAAAAAAAAAAAAACAAAGAGTTGCAACTTCAAGCATGCTTTCTGTGTCAATAAATTCTAAAGCTTAGTTAAAATGAACTTATTTCGTGAGAGACACAAACTACCAAAGCTCATCGAAGACAAATAGATAATCTGAATAGTCCTATGCCTGTCAAAGAAAGTGAATGTGTTGTTAAAAAACTTCCACAATGAAAACAGGCCCAAAAGCCTTCACTGGTGAATTATACCAAGCATTTAAGGAGTAAATAATACACATTCTACATAAACTCTTCTAGAAAATTGAAGAGGAGGAAATAATTTCCATCTCATTTTATCAGTATTATCCTGATTACAAAACCAGGCAAAGACATCATGAGGGAGAGGGAAAAAAACCCAGTCATTTTTTCATGAATGTAGATGAAATTCTTAACAAAATTTTAAAAAATTAAATCTAGCAATATATTGAAAAGATAATAAATTGTGACCAAATACACAAGGTTGGCTTAACATGTTAAAATCAATCAATGTAATTGACCACATTAATAGACTGAAGAAGAAAAAAAAAATCAAATAGACACAGCAAATACATTTGACAAAATCCGACATCCATTACTGATTTTTAAAAAACAATAAATTAGGAAGGAGAGAAATTTCTTCAACCTGATAAAAGGCATCTACGGAAAAAGGAAATGCTAACATCATACTTAATGGTAAAAGGCCAAATGTTTTCCTCCTAAGATTAGGAACAAGTCAAGGATCTCCTTTCTTACCTCTCCTATTCAACATAGTACTGAAGGTTCTAATAAGTTCAACAAAGCAAGAAAAATAAAAAATAAAAGGCACTGAGATTGGAAGGGAAAAAGTAAAACTGTCCGTATTCTCAGAGAACATGATTGTCTATGTTCTCTGTAGAACATATACAAAAGACTGCAAAAGAAAGCTATCAAAACTAATGTTGAGCTTTTATGAGGTTGCAGGAGAAAAGATCAATCTGAAAAATCAATTGTATTTCTATATACTAATGATACAGCAGTTTCTTAAAATATTACATGCCATATGACTCAGACATTCCACTTCTAGGTATTTACTCAAGACAAATGCAATCATCTGACTATACAAAGACTTTTACATGTTTCTAGCAGTTTTATTTTTAACATCCAAAAATTGGAAACAACCTAGATGTTCCATAGGTGAATGGATAAATAAATTGTGGCATATTCATGCAATGAAATACTACTAAGCAACAATAAGTAATTAGCTATTGATACACTCAAAATCATTTTTCTGAAAGAAGCCAGATTAAAATACACATTGTATTCATATAAATCTATTTATATAAAACTTTAGAAAATGGAAAGTGTTCTGTAATGACAGAAAGCCCATCAGAGTTGCCTAGGGATGGAGGAGTGCGGAGGGGTAAGGCGCAGAGGGAGGAATTACAAAGGGGCAGAAGAAGATATTTGGCGGCAAAGAATGTGTCCAGTATCTTGAGTGTGCTGATGGCTTAATGGATGTACAGATTTGTCAAATGTTATCAAAATGAACACTTTATATATGTGCAGTTTTTATAGGTGAATTAAACTTCAATAAGGCTATAAAAATAAAGGAATGGAAACCATAATTTTTTTTAAAGTTAGTAAATTTTAAAATACCTAGATGTGAACAAGTACCAAGTGGAATTTTTAAAAGTGAAAAACATAGTCATCAAATTTAAAAACTTAATGGACAATCCCTTACACTCTTCCTTTCTAACTTGGGCCCGGCGGGACGGCTCCCGGCAAAGAAGGGTGGCAAGAAGAAGGGCCATTCTGCCACCAAGGAGGTGGTGACCCGAGAATACATCATCAACGTTCACGAGTGCATCCATGGAGTGGGCTTCAAGAAATGTGCCCCTCGGGCACTCAAAGAGATCCAGAGATTTTTCTGTGATGGAGACGGAGACTCCAGATGTGCACTTTGATATAGGCTCAACAAAGCCAGCTGAGTCAATGGAATAAGGAATGTCTCATACCATATCCGTGTGCGGTTGTCCGGAAAACATAATGAGGTTGAAGATTCACCAAACACACTCTGTACTTTGGTTACCTGTGTATTTGTTACCACTTTCAAAAATCTACAGTCAATGTGGATGAGAACTAATTGCCGATTAACAAATACGTTGAATAGAGTTATAAAACCACAAAAAATAAAAAATTAATAAATGAAAGTAAAAACTTAATGATGAGTTACAAAGCTAACTAACTACATCAGAAAGCAAATTACTGAACTATAAAAAAGACACAAAGATATTATCCAATTGGCAGCTCACATGGCTAAAGATGTAAAAAGTATAAAAGAGTCATTAAATGATACGAAGGGGGAATGCATAGGTATAACACATATCTCGAGAATTCAGGAAAAAAGATGAGATATAATGGGTGAATGATAATACTTGAAGACCTAATGGCTGAAAATTTTCCAAGGTTGAAGAAATGAGTGAATTTAAAATTGACAAATCATACAAATAACAAGAAGTATAGAGAGAAAATAACTATCAATTTAGAAAATTCCGTATCTAGCTAACTAAGTATTAAAAATAAAGATTAAAGAAAACCTTTCAGACCAAGATTGAGAGAAAGGATTTGGTGAATGAACTATTATACTACAGAGCATCCTTCAAGAAGAAGAAAATCAAACCCAGAGGAAATGAGTGTGTTGCAAGAAGCAATATTGCCCAAAGAAACTGGTAAATGTGTAGGTAATTCTAAATAAGCATTGACTGAAACTGGGGGGGGAAAGCAAACGACTGTCATTAAGACAGTTAAAAAAGTAATAGAACTTAAATACGAGGGAATATTAACGTGGAAACTAGGAGGGCAAAGGCCATCAAACTATTCTAAATTCCACACGCTTACTTGGAAAACAGTATGCCAAGGGAAGGCTGGCATCAGGGAAGCCGATGTGGTGGATCCTTCACCCAGATTGCCCTGACATACAGATTCAACTGCAAGACTTAGACTCAGCTTCCTAACGACACAGGAGAGAGCCTGTTTCTCCATCTACCACTAACACTGAGTTGGCAGGATGGGGCTGGAGCCAAGGTTCTGCCATGTCATATTACTATCACATCCGCACCACCGATCTGGTCAAAGGAGGGCCCAATGCTTCCCTACCCATGCAGTGCGGTTTTTTAAGTCTCCCAGCCCTCAATCTCATCTCTGGC
This sequence comes from Indri indri, assembly GCA_004363605.1. NCBI lineage: Eukaryota > Metazoa > Chordata > Mammalia > Primates > Indriidae > Indri > Indri indri. Next base: position 3,850 of record RJWJ010020404.1, on the reverse strand, counting down.
CCTGCTAGATCTCTATGCACCACCCTACCTACCCTCAGAAGGTTTTCTACAATGAACACTGTTCCAGCAGGCTGTGCGTGAGGACTGCTTAGCCATTTGCCTTTGTCTACATGACAATCCACTAATTAGACACAAGATACAGATATTGAACTATGTAGATTCTACCCTATTGGCTCTTGCCTACCTTCCCTGGCACACTACAAATATCCACAGCCTTTGAGATCTCCTTAGAGGTCAGCACTGATGTCTTCTTTGCTCTACCTTAGGCACAGAAAAGTCTTTGCTCACCTTTCTCCCATCTGTTCCGTAGCTGCCTAGTCTGTCCTATGTCCAGTACTTCATTTCCCTGACCAATTACAACTAAGGTCTCATTTGGTATTAAGCAGGAAACTGAGGTCCTCCTCGTCCACTGGGGAAGTTGGAAAGCAGTTATCAGGGTAGGTAAAGAGACTAGAATCCCTTGAAAGACAGCTAACAATACTGACTTTGGATTATCTACTGTGTGATCACAATACAGCTATTTAATGCAATTAGTATGAAAAGCAGGACAAAAATCTATTAACTTCAACCTGATATTAAATGCAATACCCAATATAGCAAGATAGTTAACCAATTAATGAGTGATCAATAAATATAAAGTGGTAGTTGAAAAAATATGAACATTTTTCAACTATATACGATATTTAGGAAATTGTTAGAAATGCAAGGTTCATTGGTCTGGGCAGCAATTTCTTTTATATGACCCCAAAAGCACATATAACAAAAGCAGAAATAGACAAATGAGATTACATCAAACTGAAAAGCTTCTGCACAGCAAAGGATACAATTCACAGAGTGAAGAAACCCACAGAATGGGAGAAAATACCTACAAATCATACATCCGATAAGGGGCTACAAAGAACTCAAAACTGTTCAGTAACAAGAAAACAAATAACCCCATTAAAAAATAGGCAAAGGACCTGAATAGATATTTCTCAAAAGAAGACATACAAATGAACAATAGATATATTTAAAAATGCTCAACGTCTCTAATCATCGGAGAAATGCAAATTAAAACTACAATGAGATATCTCCTCGCATTTTGTTAAGATTGGCTATTGTCAAAAAGACAAAAGCTTACAAGCGTTGGTGAGGATGGGGAGAAGAAGAAACCTTACACACTGTTGATGGCATTGTAAATTAGCATGGCCATTTTGGAAAACAGTATGCAGGCTCCTCAAAAATCTAAAAGTAAAATCACCCTATGATCCTGCAATCCCACGTCTGTATCCATATCTGAAGGAATTGAGATCAGTATGTCAAAGAGTTGTCTACACTCCCATGTTCACTGCAGTGTTATTCATAATAGCCAAGATATGGAATCGACCTTAGTGTCCATCAATGAATAAATGGATTTTTAAAATGTGGTATGCATTCTCAGTGAAATACTATTCAGCCTTTAAAAAGCAGGAAATTTTGTCATTTATGACAACACAGAGGAACTAGAGGACATTATGCTAAATGAAATAAGGCAGGCACAGAAAGACAAATACTACATGATCTCACTTTTAGGTGAAATCTGAAAGAGTCCAACTCATAGAAGTAGAGAGTAGAACGGTGGTTCCCAGAGGCTGGAGGGAGGGAAAGATGGGCGAGGAAAAGGGAGATGTTGGCCAAAGCACACAAACTTTCATCTCGACAGGAGGAATAAGTCCTGGTGATCTAGTGCACAGCATGGCGACTATAGTTAATATATTATACATTTCAAAATAAATAAAATAGAGGATTTTGAATGTTCTCACCACAAAGAAATTATAAATAGTTGAGATGATGATATATCAATTAGCCTGTTTTGTTGTATCGAAACATCTAACTGTACCCCATAATTATTACCATTTGTCAATTAAAAATAAAATAAAACTTAAAAAAAGAAACAAATTTAAAAATGCAAGATTCATATCTACAACAGCATGGGTGATTTAAATCTGCAGTCCCCAACCCCCACACCTTGGACCAGTACCAGTCCATGGCCTGTCAGGAACCGGGTCACACAGCAGGAGATGAGCGGTGGGCCAGCCAGCAAAGCTTAATCTGTATTTGCAGCCCCTCCCCATCACTTGCATTAGTGCATAAACTCCGCCTCCCATCAGATCAGCAGCTGCATTAGATTCTCACAGGAGTGCAAAACCTCCTATAAACTGCACATGCAAGGGATCTAGGTTGCCTGCTTCTTATGAGAATCTAATGCCTGATGATCTGAGGTGGAGCTGAGGCAGTGATGCTAGCGCTGGGGAGCAGCTGCAAATACAGATTATCAATCATTAGCAGAGGTTTGACTGCACAATAAATGTAATGCACTTGAATCATCCCGAAACCATCCCCACCCTTGTCAGTAGAAAAATTGTCTTCCATGAAACTGCTCCCTGATGCCAAAAAGGTTGGGGACCACTGATTTAAATAACAGGCCAATCAACCATTACCTTAAGCCCGGATGGCATAGATTTGTTTTTGTAATCAAGAGGTCAATCTGTTATGTATATGACAGATTGGGGCCTTTTTAAATGCAGAAATATAGACACATCAAGGATCCTTACTCTGATGTGAGTTTAGTTCCTCTGCTTTCTACTTCCATCTTCTATGCATTCAACAAATATGTATAATGCACTAGGCTAAGCTGCCCATGTGCAAAAGGTGGAAACTATGAGATAATATTTAAATCTTTGCATGCTTCCATATAAAAACCAATAAACATTATCTGTATTACTGTAAGAGAAATTCAGTCTGGAAATACTGACTTCAGAGGATTTAGCATAAGGCATGTCCAAGGGGGTTTCATTAGTGATGTAGCAGAAGGGGTTCGAGGTGGAGGGTCTCTGCCTGAGGCAGCTCGATGCGCTAGACCCCAAAGGCAGAGTTACGGCAGGGCTCTGCTGCAGAACTGCCTGCAAGGTCACTTCTCTGCCCACTCAAACCTGTGTGCAAAGAAACCTGGTGGCTATTTCTTCAGCTTGAACAAACCTTTGACCTGATGGCCAGAGGGGCTCTCTTTGTAAATCTTCACACCCAAACAAAATTCGCCTGGCCAACTTCCAGGGAAACAAATACCAAAAACAAAAAAAGCGCTTCTTTAAAAATTCAACTAATTCATATCACGAGAAAAATCTCACCTTAATTCCTTTGAGGGCTTATCTATTCAATTTCCCACCCCACTCTATGATCTTTATTAATTATCAAAAATCATTTATGCACTGGTTATTTAGATAGTCTGCTAAGTTCTTATGGAAACAAGCAAACACATTTTTAAAAATTTGCCAAAATCTGCTGTTCCCTTTCCCTCAGAAGCACAGAGAGTGAGTTCTTGTGGTTTCTTAGATGGATGACAGATTTCGATCTAATTAATCCAGAGCCCTGTGTATTGAAATGACTGCAAAGCAAACATGTCTATTAACAAAAAGCAGTGATTACTGGTTGGCACTGGGCCAATAACTCTACATAAGCAATGAACTGATGCCTACAACTGTCTCCGTGCCATATGGGTTCTGCTGTAGCAATGAATTTGATCCAATGCAAGGTTAAGAGATGTCAAACTTAACTGGGGTTTAATTGATACTGGTAAAAGGTTCTAAATAAAGAAACAGTGTGTGCACCATCACAAACAGGCAACACGTCAGGCTCTATCCTCCCTGTTTGTTGGAAACTCAGTTACAGCCAGACATTCAGATTAGTTTTCAAACTCAACTTTTTCAAATATGATTTTTTGGGGAAGTTGGGTTAACAGGTTTACCAGCAGCTAATTGGGGTTAAATATTATATCATAATCAGTCTGTAGTTACTTCTCTCTTTATCACGTAGTTACTGCTTACACAAACCA
>RJWJ010020403.1:0-29133 GCA_004363605.1 Indri indri | reverse complement strand
CCACAGGTTTTGATAGCTTGTTTCTCCATTATCATTTAGTTCGAAGAAGTTCTTGATTTCCCTTTGTATTTCCTCCTTGACCCAGGAGTTAGTCAACAATAGATTGTTTAATTTCCATGACTTTATGAGGTAGCGAGTTTTTCTGTTAGAATTGAACTCTAATTTTAAGCCACTATGGTCTGAGAAAGTACATGGTATAATTTCTATTTTTCTGAATTTGTTGAGGTCTGATTTGTGGCCTAGTATGTGGTCAATTTTGGAGTGGGAAGTGAATTTTTAACAAAACATCTATAATAATGTGACCTTAGAAAGTTACCTAATCTCTCTGAACTTCCATCCCCTTCTCCATAAAGTGGAGATAATAAAATTACCCCGTACATAGCATTATAAGGATTAAATGAGATGGTCCATTTAAAGTGTTTGATAGAATATCTTACATATAATTAAGGCATGACATATTTAATTCCTGTCATTATTTCTATTTTTTTTAAGCTTCTCCTGTGGTTTGAGTGTTTGTCCTCTCCAAAACTCATGTTGAAATTTAATCCCCAGTCTAGTGGCAGTATTGATAAGTAGGGCCTTTAAGAGGCAATTATGTCATGAGGACACTGCCCTCATGAATGAATTATTCTATTAAAGGATTAATGCATTAATTAATAGGTTAATGGATTAATGGAGTATCATGGGAGTGGGACTGGTGGCTTTATAGAAAGAGGAAGAGAGATCTGAGCTAGCACACTTAGTCCCCTTGCTGTGTGATGCCCAGTGCTGTCTCTGGACTCTACAGAGTCACCGCCAGCAAGAAGGCCCTCAGCAGATGCAACCCCTTGACCTTAGGTTTCTCAAGAAGTAAATTCCTTTTATTTATAAATTTCTCAGTTTCAGATATTCTGTTACAAGCAACAGAAAATGGACCAAGACAGCTTTACATCTGAGCCACACAGTATGTCAGTCATTCATCCATTTATTCAGGATTTGTTGATTTCTTACTGTATTAGTTTGGATTCTCCAGAGAAGCAGAACCTATTGAATGGATATATTGGATGGAGATACACATACACACACACACATTGATTATAAAAAATTGTGTAGAGGCTGAGAAGATCTGCAGTCATCAAGCTGGAGACGCAGGAGAGTGGATGGCATAGTTCTAGTCCAAGTCTGAAGGCCTGAGAACCAGGAGAGCTGATGGTAAAAGCTCCAGTTTGAGTCCAAGTTCAAAGTCCAATGTCCCAGCTCAAAGATAGTAAGGCAGAGAGAATGCATTCTCCCTCACTCCACCTTATTGTTCTATTCAATGGATTCAATGAGGCCCACTTACATTAGGAAGCTCAATCTGCTTTACTCAGTCTACTGATTCAAATGTTAATCTCATCCAGAAAGAGGCTCACAGACCACACCTATAATAACGTTTAACCAAATATCTGGGCACCCTGTGACCAAGTCAAGTTAACATATAAAATTAACCACTGCAAGTCCACCCTTTGTCAATTTGACACCCATATGCAGCTCCCTGAAACATAAAATCTCCAAATAAAGACAATAACAAGGTAATAATTTCACCTAACATGATAAAACTATCCTGCTTACAATTAGAAATGCCCTAACTTCTTTCTCAGAAGAGTAGGTGAAGTCCTCGAGTGATGTTTACTCTTCTCCTTGATATCCCATAGCTTAAATACTATGAGGTAAAATTAACAATACTTAAATACTATGATATAAAATCAATACATTTTATGTGATTAAATAAGAGGAAAGAAAGCAAAGATATTTTCTTAGTATATAAAATAAATATGCCTGTACATGTATATTTATATACACAAACATATGTGTAACAAAATAAGGAGGAATTATTTATGAAAATTACAGTCCTTATTTCTGTTACTGGTCACATGGTTGTAGGTGGTATTTACACCTCCGTCCACCGTGTATTCTGTATTCTCTTTGCCTTCAGCAAACACCTCAGCTAGTTGTGGTTCTTTACCTGGTGGAATGACCCAAACCATCATTCCTAAAGGGTCTGGGCTTTTAGTAGTCATGCTTGGATTGGGTTGTTGTAGTTTTCCTTTGCCTTTAATAACATGGTGTAATAATACCAAGAGATGCCCTAAGGAACCTCATATGTTCTAGAGATACTCTCTTACTTCCATTGTGGAGTAGCAACCTGATTTCTTCTTGGTGGTCAAGACCAATCGCTTCAGCCAGCATAGTAACTCCCTTCTTTGCCTGTTGATTCAGAAGTATGAGGCATCCAAAGCGTCCAGGTGGCAGTCTTCCAGTTCAATGGAATCATTGCTGAGCTGGTAGAAGCTCTGGTGTCTCTTCATTTTGGAGCTAACGTCTCTAGCACAGCAGAGCATAAGGTTGTGGGAACAAAAAGCAAAAGTTTTGCTAGTAGGTCACTAGGAATAATAGTGAGTGGTGCCACTCCCTTGATTCATAGACCTGTGAATCCTAGCTGTGGGAATAACAGCACCATATATTGGATGCTGATTCACAACATATACAACCTTCTGGAGAATGTTGCTCCAGCCCTGCAAGGAATTGCCACTTAGCTAAAGCTGGAACTGAGTCTTCAAAAGGTCATTCCATCATTCTATCAACCCAGTTGCTTCAGGATGGCAGGTAATATTAATATATTGTGCAGAACCATCTGTAAACCAGGCCTGAGTCTTCTTTTTCTCTGTCAACTGATTAGAGGGAACTCCCCAAGAGGCCACAGGTGCAGGCTGGGTGAGAGAAGGAGGCAATATGTTAATAGCAGGAGTGGGAACTAAGGGCATTTGAGCCACTTCTACTTGTAACTTATCTGATCATGTATTTGCCATTTCCATTTGATGATGCAGTGCTGCTGTGCATATCCGACTTTATGACTTGGTGGGTCAGATAACACCCAGTCCATGATGGGCAGCTCAGATCACACAGGAATTTGGTGACCCATGGTTAAGCGTTCAGTTTCTATTAAGGTCCAGTAGCAGGCCAAGAGCTATTTTCCAGAAGGAGAGTAGTTATCTGAGGAGGATGACAGGGCTTTGCTCCAGAATCCCAAGGGCCTGTGCTGTAATTCACCTTTAGGGGCCTGTCAAAGGCTCCAAACAGGATCCCTATCTGCCACTGACACTTTAGGCACATTAAATCTGCTGAATCATATGGTCCAAGTGGCAGAGCAGCTTACATGGCATCATGGAACTGTTGCAGAGCCTTCTCTTGCTCTGGGCCCCATTCAAAACTAGAAAAAGTGATCCAAAAAGCTTTGGGTCACTCTGTCAATACGCTGGAGAACACACCCAAATGAAGAGCATGTTTCCTCCAAAATCCAAGCAGATCCACTGGGCGTTCTGCCTCTTTCTTGGTTGTAGGAGGGGGTCAGATGCAGCAACTTGTCCTTTGCTTTAGAAGGGATATCTTGACATGCCCTACACCACTGGACCCCTACACTGAAGTAGAAGCCTCTTAAATTTTTGTTGGATTTATTTCCCACTCTTGTAAGACATGCAAATGTCTTACCAATATGTCTAGAGTAGTTATGGTTTCTTGTTCACTAAGGCCAATCAGCATAATGTCATCAATGTAGTGGACCAATGTGGTGTCTTATCAAAGGGGAAGGCAATCAAAATCCCTGTGGACTGAATTATGGCATAGTGCTGGAGAGTTGATATACCCCTGAGGTAGGACAGTAAAAGTGCCATTGCTGTCCTTGCCAGCTGAAAGCAAACTGTTTCTGGTATACTTTACTAACAAGTATTAAGAACAAAGCATTCGTCAGATCAATAGCTGCATAGCAAGTACCAGTGGATGTGTTAATTTGCTCAAGTGATGAAACCACATCTGGTACAGCAGCTGTAATTGGAGTCATCATCTGGCTAAGTTTATGATAATACGCTATCATTCTCCAGCACTCATTTGTCTTCTGCACAGGCCAAAAAGGAGAGTTGAGTGGGGATGTGATGGGAATCACCACACCTGCATCTTTTAATGTTGGTGCAACTTTGATGATGGAACTAATCTCTGCCATCCCTCCAGGACTGTGGTGTTGCTTTTGGTTTACTATTTTCCTAGGTAGAGGCAGTTCCAGTGGCTTTCACTTGGCCTTTCATGCCATAATAGCCCTTGCTCCAAGCTTTGGGAACAAGTATGGGGATTCTGCCAGCTGCTGACTATATCTATTCCAACTATGCATTTTGGAAGTGGGGAAATAACCACAGAATGGATTCAGGGGCCTACTGGACTCACTGTGACATGGACCTGAGTTAAAACTCTGTTGATCACCAGATCTTTAAAAGCCCCTACTCTGACTATTGGGCCAAAGTGATGTTTTGGATCTCCTGGAATTAGTGTCAATTCAGAGTAGACATTAAATATTCCTTAAAATGTCTGATTATTTCCTTTTACCCAATGCACAGTTACTCTGGTAAAAGGCCAAATGTTTCTTTAGAGAAGGCTGGGAAAAAGATTACAGTATAAATTTTTGCAGTGTGTTGGGGTTCTTCTCCAAGGGAACATAGATTCTCCTTCATTTAAATGGTTCTGGGTCTGTAAACTGGCTCAAGTCTAGGAATTGACTGAGGGGATGTGACTCTGATTTATGGTTTGTTTTACATCTTTGTTCACCTGACCTTGAATTTTTCTGTTCATACCGATCAACCAAAAATTTAGTAGGCTTCCCCCCTATTTCCCTTCTAGGTACACCATGACCAGCTAGTCAATGCCACAGGTCTGCATGAGGCAGACTGTTCTGACTGCTGCTCTGACTGTGCTCCCCATTACAGCAACCATGTTCACATGCTCACCTTGCCTCTGGCATTTGAGTGCCTCCACCTGACCCTTGCTACCTCTGGGATCTAAGTATTCCCATTACATTTACATTCCCCAATTCAGTAACTACAGTCCCCACTGTAAGGTCTGGCCTACAGAGAAGAGTAATCACAGAGCTCTTCAAGGGTGCCAGGGCTTCCCTTATGGATTCCTTTCTCAAAGTTGTGGTGAAAGGTGTGTCTTCTGAACCCTCCCAGTATGGGAAAGTAGGTCTCAAGTGACAAATCCACTCTAACTTTTCAGTCTCTCTAAGCCTTTGAATCCCTTCCTCTATATTAACCAAGGCAGGTTTGACATTTCTAGTTTATGCCCTGTGGGCCATCTTCTGACCTATATTTCAGCCAACCATCCACCCAACCAACCAAAATGTTAGAGCCTTTCCTAACTCCCTGAGCTGCAACATTAAATGCAGAATTTCTTTTAGTGAGACATGTTAATAAATTCAGCCTGGTCCAACTTCGTGTTCCTTCCACCATTATCTCACACTCTCAATAGCCATTGCTCCCAGATATCTGTCTGTATAAATTAGAAAACTCAAGTAGTTTTCTTAAAGTGTAGTGTACTTCATCATGGGTCACACTTTGTACCTCACCTTTAGGGGTCTACTGGGACTTGAGTCTAGTTATAGGTCTAGAAGCAAAGAGAGTTGGTGGGGTGGATCCTGAGGAGAACCAGAAATTGCCTTCAATGGCCACTGCCTTAAGGGAGTGTTTCCCCAGGCAATGTAGGCTCCCTCACCCCTTCAGATGGGGGAGGAGAGGCTCTTCTACTGGCAAAGAAGACTCATCAAAATTTATAGGCTTAATGTCCCCTGCTTCATAGGGTCTTCCCACATGTATGTCTTCCCCATATTCCAACTTATCTGATCCCATTTTTTCCCAGTCAGTGCCATCACTTTAACAGTAGGCACCCTGCAAGGCTGGGAGTTCGACTTGTGTTGTAATTCAGCCAGGTCCAAACTGAGATTCTGTACTTAATTTTCAGCAGCCTCAGCCCTATGACTACTGGAGATAAGAGTCTCCTTCACAGTACATGTGGAAGTTTCCAAATCATTTATGTCATGCTCGAGCTGGGAATCCAAATCCCTGAGGGCATCCTTTTCTTTCACAACTGTGTTCAGTGACTTTGGGGGCAATCGGCTAACCTCATTATATTTGTTAGTTTTCCAAAAATGTTTGAAAGTGTCATACACACAGTTACGTGCTCCTTGATTCTTATAAGTGATTGATGAGGTGCATCCATCGGGGATATCTTGCATATTTCCATTGCCAGATCCTGCCATGGACTGTCAGTACTCTCTTTACTACTAGAAGTAGAATCATTAGCATCTTTAAATCCAATCAGATTAGAGAACTGCTATGGTTTGGATATAGTTTGTATGGTTCTGCCAAGTCTCATGTTGAAATTTGATCCCAAATGTTGGGAGTGGGGCATAATGGGAGATGTTTCAGTCATGGGGTCAGATCCCTCATGAATAGCTTGGTGCTGTTCTCATGGTAATGAGTGAGTTCTCATTCTGTTAGTTCCCATGGGATCTGATTGTTGAAAAGAGCCTGGCACCTTCTCCTCTCTCTCTCTCTCCTTCTCTCTCTTCCTCTCTTGCCATGGGATTTGCACACACCAGCTCCCCTTCATCTTCTGCCATGCATAGAAGCAGCTTGAGTCCCTCACCAGAAGCAGATGCTGGTGCCATGCTTCTTGTACAGTCTGCAGAACTGTGAGCCAAATAAACCCTTTTCTTTAAAAACTAACCAGCCTCAGGTATTCCTTTATAACAATGCAAATGGACTAAGACAAGAACTAATTCCGGAAACCCCAGAAACAATTCAGAAAACTTATCCTTAAAAAATTTTGTTCCTACAGTACCAGTCTTATTACCCAAATACTATATATCCTATTCATTCTGTTTCTCTGGAGAATGAATATCTGTATCTATCTATATGTCTAGATTTATTATTAGGAATTTGCTCATGTGGTTATGGAGACTGGCAGAAGATGATGTCCTAGCTTGAAGACAGGCAGAGAGAGCAAATTCTCCCTCATTTCGTGTTTTTGTTTTATTCAGGACTTCAATAGACTGAATGAGGGCTACCCACATTGGAGAGGGCAATCTGCTTTACTCATTCTACTGATTTAAATGCTAATGTCCTCCAGAAAGACCTTCACAGACATCCTCAGAATAACATTCAATGAAATATCTGGGCACCTCATGATCCAGTCAAGTTAACACATAAAATTAATCATCTCCCTTACTGGGTACCAGACACATGGACATATAGTAGTGAATATGACACAGTTGTCACCCTCATGGAGCTCACATTTAGTGGAAGTGACAAAGATAAACAAAGTCTCATCATAAGTGCTATGAAGAAAAATAAAGCAGAATTAAGGGATATAGAGAGAGAGTCTAGGGTAGATGGGGCTCTGTTAGATAGGGTGGTCTAGGAATGCCTCTTTAAAAGGTGACACTTTAGCAAAGATTTGAATAAGTCAAGGTAGCAAGCCATGTGATTATCTGAGGGAAATGTGTTCTAGGCAAAAGGAACAGCAATAGCAAAAGTCCTGAGAAGGGAATGGTTTCTTTTGAGATCAGTGGGCAGATTAGTGAAGTAGGATTTGTTGGCATGTTTTGGCGTCTTTCTCCAGTCATGTTCAACTGATAGTGTTTGGGCATGGAATAGGTAGAGAGCAGAGTTTAATCAGGGCTTTAATCAGATGAAGAAGAGCAGGGCAACAGAGTTGAGGGTATATGTAAATGAGTATAAGGAGGGGTATGAGGTGATGCAGGTAAAGAGACAGTGAAGAAGTAGTAGGGACTGTCAACTGATTGGAAATCTCAACAGGAATGAAGAAATTTTGGAGTAAGGGTTTCTAAGACAAGAGTACTGGAATGGTAGGAGATGTAGTTCAGGGAACAGAATGCTTGAAATCTTAAACTTGAGATTTCTAAGGTGCGTAAAGTTATTATAATGACATGGATAGGATGGTGGGAGTGGGAACCTGGAAAAATGGAGGCAATGGTTGTTGGTAACGGAGAGCCTGAAGGCTGGGCAATTAGGTAGGTATATATGGGTCTGTTGAAGTTATTGAGCATGATGATAAGAGTGGCATTGGAAAGAAAGTTGGTGAGCCTTGTGCTAAATATTCCATTATTCTCACTTTTCCCTGCATATGTCATGATTTGCTTGTTTCTGAGATTTGCACATACTGTTTCTGTTTAGAATACTCTTTCCATTCATTCTTTCAGTTTAGATCCACTTTCTCTGTAAGGAAGGCCTGCACTGACTTTCCCCATACAGATTTCTTTTCCTTTGTGATCCTACAGTACTTTGTAATTACTATACTTCTATTATGACATTTATCAAATTGTAGAGGAAGTTTTTGTTCATAAACCTGCCTCTTCACGTAGAAACGCAATATCCCAGAATGCATAGAGTACATCTTATGCGTCTTTGTATCCACTCAATAAACTCTTGTTAAGCGAATACTTTCCTATTAGAATATGAGCAAATTAAGGATGAGATTGCATCCCCACTACATAAAGCAGTGTCTAGCAATCATTTTCTAAATGAAAAAAAAAAAAAGCCAAGATTCATAGACAGTAATTATTCTCAAATGTCTATAGTAGCCAAATACTTAGTTGCATGAGCAACTCAGTTAACATTTGATTACAATAAAACTTGGGTCATATTTGAGCTTTTCTAACTATAAATGTTTAAACCATCCCAGCTGACTAATATAAAGCAAATGGAAAGTTGAACCAAAGTGAACATTTACAGTTAAACTTTAGGAGAGAGTTGGAGAGATTTAGATTCAAAGGTCAGGTCAGTTTGCATTGGAAATATGCTTGGAATTTATCGCAGCTGCTGAAAGTGGGATAGCCTGGAGGTGTACAGATTGTGGAACGACAGCTGTTTTGTGGAGCAGTGAAATTGAGGTAGCTCTTCTTAGTAGTCAGGTTCTCTTTATTAGGGAGTACTTTTTTTTTTTACGTTTGCGTGGGAATATCCTTACTAATTCCTCTCAGGGAAAACTCACCAAAGAACTATTTATGTATTGCACGTGTCAGAATTCTCAATCTTGCTTGTGCATTAGAATTATTTGTGGAGTTTTTTTTTTTCAGACAAAGAAGCCCAGGCTTCACCCTTGGAGGTTCTGATTCAGCAAGTGTTTTTATAAAGTTTTGCAGGTGATTCTGATGCAAGGTCAAGCTTAAGGACCACTGAAAGAGTCACATCTCAGTGAAGAACTTTGCTGTGAATTATTTATTCTCCAAAATCCATCATCGACTGTAATCTTTAGTACTTATTAAATTATTTGAAAACTGCACATTAAAAAGGAGTCTAGCTCTTTTGTGGGAAGGTCCCCATTATGTGATGATTCATCCATTAGAAAGAAACATTTTGTTTTCTGTGTAGTGCTGTATAGGTCAAACATTCATTTATATGGACAATTCCCTGAGTTTTAGTTCTTGAACTTCATGATTAAGCTCTGAGATAATGATGGCCCTGCACTGAGGTAAATGCTGAAGAACAACATGTTTCCTGAGGTAGAGAACAAAACACAGCATTTGACACCCTTAGATGAAAAAAAGAAATCATATCTATTTCTAAATAATATGGAAATTATTGAATTTTCAGAGTTAAAACATTTTATCATCTATTTTAATCTTATTTTTTAACCTCAGGAAGTAAGTACTCTTAATGTTATCACAGAATGTGAGACAATTTTTGGATTATGTGTTAACACATAATAAAAACAATTTCATGCCACTTTGAGTACATCATTCCTTTATATCTTTTTAGCATTTATTTATCAAGCTTATACTTTATTATGTTGCCTTAAAATTATTTTTATATTATTTTTACTCTTTAAAGATAGTGCTCTCCTTTCCTAACTTGTTCCTTTTCCTCCTTTAATCTCTTGTAATAACTTTATGGCAGTTTCTTTGCCTTTTTTTCCTATGCATCTAGAAAAGAACCATACCCTTTGTGAACACTGAGTTTATAGCAAAAGACTTAGGTTTGAATCCACATTCTGTCACCCACCTGTGACCTTACTCTGCCTCTTCCATGCTCAGTTTACACAATGTTAAAACCCCTATTGATGGTGATTATCGTAAGATCTCCCCGGAACTGTGGGATGATAAATGCAGAGGCCCTGCATACATAATGCCTGAAACATATTAATGGTTGATACCAGTGAGTTCTTTCCTTCTTTCCTTTGTGAAGGATCCTTAGAAATACAGTTCTGTTCAAGGCAACTGAATCCTTGGTCTTATTCCTAAACCAAACCATTGCCATTTACAAATTTTAAAACTCTCAAAATATGCCCCAGGGTTGTATCTTAAAGATACAGTGGGAAGGAAGACATTTTATAAAAGGTTCAAACTGATCACAGCCCAATCATTCTTTTGTCTCCAATTTAAAGAAAATATTATACCTTGAGTTAGTACATAGCTTAATGTACTTTCAGTAAAGGGGAAGCCATTTTACAAATCTTATCAATTTTACAATCTTATCACTCTTGTCTACTACTAAGTACATGCTCAGGCACAGTCCTTCAAACTAGCTTTCCTGTTTAGTCAATAGCACCATCATTAATAGTTACCTCTAATTGTCGGGGTCACCTTTGCCCTTTGCATTTAACACATATCGGTCTCTGGTTTCTTTCTTGATATCTTAGTGCTATCCCTAATACAGGGCTTCATCATGCTACTTCATTTCTATGACCTCTGCCCTTCTCATACATCTCTATTTTGCTGGAGTATCTTTTCCTTTACTCCAGCTCTGTGGTTCCTGAATGCTTGCTGAATCCAGTCCAACTTTCTCGCCTGACATAAAGCTCTCTATCATTTAATCTCTTCTGTTTTGTCTACCACTATCACCTGCTACTCTCCAAGGAGAGGGAAACTTCTGCCCCCAACACATGCTGGACTGGTCACTATCTCACTATCCCCAGGCAGATGCCTGACACTACTCTTTTATCTATGCCTGTCACATGCGGAATTTCTCAGTTTAGAAACACATAAAGGTCCAGTTTAAGTTCTAACTCTCTTTTGGGAAGGTTTTTCTTTCCCACCAAAAAAAGCCACAAAGGATCTTTCTTGCTTTATAACTTGATGAGTATCTGTTATCTCTTCTCTTCATTTGGGCATATACATCTGATTTATTGTCTGCCTTATTTCAAGAGGTTTTCAGTTAAAATTTCTGTGAAACTCTAGCTGCATAAATGAATATATAGGCTACTTTAGAGCAGAAGATATGTTGTTTGGGTCTCAGATCTGTAGTTAACTACCTATGACTCTGGGCAAATTACATAAATTTCTTATTTGTTTGTTTTGTTTTGATTTTTAATCTCTCAAATAAGGACAATAATATTATCTATACCCAAACTACCACATAGGATTGTTATATATGGCAAGTGAAACTTTGTCATTGAAAATGCTTTGTGAATGGTGATGACCTATATGCACTTAAAATATATTAGTTTTTATTTTTGTATCTGCCAAAGTACTAGTACAATGGTAACTAGGGAGGACTTATAAACACAAATAATTGAATTAAAGCAATCCTAATTGTTGTCTTTGATATATTATAGTAGCAAACATACGTGCAATTATAGTTCTCATTCTTAGTATTAGGGTTTATTTTATTGGAGGGATGCAAAGGAGTGAAGTGAATTTTAGACATTATTAAAAATTCACTGAAGTGTTCATAATAAAATGGTGCCCTTCCATTGGTTTTATGTTGTGAAGCTGACATTCAGGTTCCTACGACTCTAATATAGTAGTTGCTTATTTGAATTGGTAGTTGGAAATCTGAATTTCTCTGACTGCCTGGGCAACGACAGCAGGAGTGAACGTATAAACGCACTTTTATCTTTACTCCGATGATTTAGTAACTTTCCTGATCCTCACGTCTTTCCTCTTCATGGTACAATTCTTTACATAATGAATCATTGAAGACTAATAAACTTTATTATATGTTTCCGACTAGCATCTGCAGGGAGTCAGATTAAGTCCTGGGTGAAGTTCTCAATGGAATCTCAACCTTTGATCATACCACCAATGCTTTAATTTTAGATGTATGACAAGATGATTAAAGCATTTTAAGATCTTGGTACCAGGCACAATACAAAGTTGAAAGCTGCCATGAATTCTGCTACTTAGACAGAATACCATCCTTTGAGGCATTGATTGCCAAAGAAGTAGAATGTTAAAGAAGTTGAAATTCAAATCACGAAGAATAAGACATATTTGGAATGCTTTCGAACATACTGTGGACTTTATTAGGCACCGGATCTTGACCCAAATTAGAAATAGTGAAAAATTTAAGGCCTAGATTTAATAGAAGTCTCATATAGAATGCCAAGTAGTTTTATGATTATTTGCTCAATTGCCATATTTAATGCTAAATAAAAAATGAATGCTGATTCACAATTCCATCATTAGTGCCTGAGTTAAAGAGAGACTTTTTGACTGAATAAACATCCAGAGAGAGTTGTGGGTCAACACGAAGACTCTCATTATATGTAAAATGACATGGACCAAAATGATGCCATAAGGCCACTGCTACCACCACCACCACCACCAACATAGCATAAAATACAATCAGGGCTGCCTTTCACAGAATTTTAAAACAGAAGCTGTGTGCTTTTTTTTGTTGTTGATTCCAACTCTTTGTAGGCTTTGGGTGTCCCTTGTTATGCAATATTTGTCACTGTAGCACCTCTCTGCCTACTTTATCTGATAGTTAAACAGACTCGCTCAGTGCCTTCATTTCTTTAGGGGTCTAACGGGTGACTAGTTGCCAATTTTCGGATTCTAAAGTGGGCTAATGAATTAGTATGATACTTCCCTTTCTCTTTCCTTTATATCCTTTGCTTTTCAGTAGAATCTTGTTATTACAATGATAAGAATAAAATAATAATAGTAGTAATAATAGCTAATTTAATGGCATCTACTACATGGTAGGCTTTACTCTAAGTACTTTATATATACATATTAACACATTTAATCTTTATACCAACTCTGAGTTATATACTAATATTTATGTCCACTTTACAGATCATGGAACTGAAGTGCAGAGATGCTAAATAGGTCATAAACGAAGAAGTGGAAGAGCCAGGGTGTGGAAACCAGACAGGTTAACTCCAGAGTCCCTGCTCAAAGCCACTAAGCTACCCTGTCTAAACATGGTGGTGAAAGATATGCAAGGAATAAGGAGAAATGCCCATGCATTGGAGTCATAAATATCTATTTAAATCCTTTCTCTGCTCTTTACTGGCTGTGTGGCTTAAGCAAGATATTTAATTTCTCTGAAATTAGTTTTCTAAGATATAAAATAGTGACAACAGTACTTACATTCAAAAGTTTATTGTACATAAATAATGCATTAAAGCACCTACCACCAGTGTAAAGCATCTTTCACATGTTTGAATGTATGACTGGGTGGAAATGCAGAAGATATTTTTGTGCAACCGCTCAGCTGCCCTTCTTGGCCTGTGTATAGAGTAGGCCAACGTGGGACGCTTGTAACAGCGGCATCAGATATGTAGCCCAGCGTTGTCAGTCGGAATTGAGAGAAGGTTAAGAGCAATATGAATCCAAGAAGCAGAAGTGACAGGCACCACACCTACTAACCAGAGGATACCTGAATTACAGTGTGCATGACATCCTCGTCTTGACAGGCATTTGCTGGTAGCCAACTTTTAGAAGGAGATGATGAAGTTATTAAGCAGAGGTTTATAAAAGGAGGCAGTGTCCTGAAACATAAGTATATATGATATATTTACTTTCGATATAAGTATAAAGTTTATACTTACCTAGAATATATAAATCACTGCAAATGTTTTAAACTGTCTTTATATTTGACATATCAGGTAGAAAATGATTATAATTCTTTTATACTTCCTCCGTGTGTTCCTCGAAATGTAGAAGTTGAGCTTTGTTCTGTCTTTGTGTTGTGGGTAATTCTTTTTAACTTTATATGCTAAAAAAGAAATCTGTGAAGCAGCTCCATTCATTTTTCCTTCTTATTTTGTAAACGTCAGGAAATATGTTACATGTGACAGATTGTCACATTCAAGGAACCATGTCAAGAAATTCACATCTGCCAATGATGCCATGAAGACTGCACTCAGAGAAAACAGTTATTTCCTAAGTATTGATTACTGAACCAACAATACTTAAAATGTTTACCTTTCAAAACAAAACTCTAATGGACAAAATGAGTCTTGTTATTTTAGAGATTATTTGGAAAGAGCATTAAGAACATTTTGCAACTGATACATGTCATTAATAGTTTACATTAGCTTCCCACATAAGGGAAGATACTATCCTACTTTATAAATAGGTCCTGTGGGAAAATTGCTTCTTCCTTCAGGTTAAACAATCTGATATACATTTTTAATGTAGGGATAGTTTAGTGCAGTTTGAAAGCTAACCCGTGTGAGGTTGTAATATGCCAAACCCCCAAAACAACAGACTTCCTCACTCATGGTGTTTTAAAGACTCACTAAATTTGGTCTCCATAGTTTATGGGATGTGTAAAGAAGCTGGAAAATTTGTTAATAAGACTAAATAGTATTGCTCAAGAGATAAAAAGCAAGCAATGGCTAAGTGAGGTAATATTTAGGTATAAATAAATTCTAATAAAGTTAAACGTAGGAAAGACTATAAGAGGCAGGTGACAGTGATTACCAGCTCTTTTCCTAATTCATTAAGGATGGAAAAGGAAGCGGTTTGAAATTGCAGTAGGAGAGATTTAGGTTAGAGATCAGAAAAAACTTCCTGTCAGGGTTGCTGGTCACTTTTTAAACAGCTCCTTAGAAACATTTAAGAATGGGATACAAATTTTTTCCCCAGGGATGGTTTAAAAGCAGCCACACCTAATCACAGTGACATTGTTAAGATTGCATTCTGACGTCTTCTTTTAGATTCATCAGTGAAAGTTGGTCTGCATGTGTGTGTGCATGTGTTTAAAGCGAACAGATGTGACTCATGACCACAAAATAAAGCAATGGATTCCACAGCACAGTGACAAAGCTAGGTCGCATAGTGAAACTCAGATACCCTGTGAAGATGCAGAGTGAGAAGAGAAGGTCAGAAATCCTCAGTTTATGGAAACTAAGTACTGACTTTGAGGTTAGTTTAAGTGAAGCAGTACATTGGCAGAACCATCTATTTTTATGAAAATCAGAGAAAAATTATTTTCGCCCTACATAATGTCATTTCAAAAACTGTAAATCTGTATGTAAAACAGGAAATTACAATAATTCTTAAAATAAACAGAGAGCAAATTGTATCAGTAAGAACTTAGCTCTTTTACTGCCTTTGTATCCCGATAAGGAAACAAAAGCTTATACTTCCTAGTGGAGAACAGGGATAGAACCTGTAGTGGCTGCTGCGGCGTGCTGCTCAGATGCCTCACCTGTCCCCCACGCCCCACTCCTTTTATGTCTTAGACACTCATCCATCTGTCTGTCTGTTGACTGCTGGCAGTGTTGGTTGCTGAGAATAACAGCCAGTTTCCTCTCTAGGAATTACCCTCTTTCTCTGGGCATTGTCCTCTGACAAAGGGAGTTGCCTTGCCTGTCTATCTCCCTCAGAGATCAGCTGAGGCCTTTGTTTCAGTTGCACGACAGTTCAATTTCTCCATCTGTACAGTTCTGGTTTCCTTACTGCCTCACATGTTTATCCTGTTGGCACTTACCAAAAAACTTCCTGCACGCAATCTACATCTGAGTCTGTTTCCCAGGAAGTCGGACCTGAGGTAGTCAGTGCTAGTCCGTCTAAAATAGGGAGCTGGATCATTCACTGGCCAGCTGTTCACGAGGACCTCATCACTGGTGGTTAAGTAGAGTCCCGAATGCCTCTAGGATGCTTTATTGGTCCACTTATCAATACTTTCACTATTGATGACTAGGAAGGGATACTACTGAAAGGTAATGCACTGAGGGCTTGGGATTAGTAATCACCATCAGGTCAATGATGTCAGACGGTTCTTACTGAGTGTCATCGGTGCATTGGAAAAAGACAAAGACAGAGGATTGTTAAATTACCAACTTAAGGTCAACTGTGAAAGTAAGAGTGTTTTGTAGGTAGTAGGTAGTATGTAAGGAGACTCATCTCTTATGGCCAGAGGAGAGACAATGTTGAGCATCAGATCCACAATTTAATTATAACGTTAGTGAAATTTCAGAAAAAGTTGAATTCTCAACTCTAGCAAGTCTGCTCTGCCAAGATCATGGCCCTTATTGGGAAGGAGTAAAACCCTGAGACTTGAGGTGGACATCTGAATTGACACCCCTTAAAACCCAGAACACCCTGCATCCTTGGGGCTTACAGAAGTGGCCCACTCCTCCTTATTAAAGGCTGGAACCCCTCCCACCCTTCTTGCTTAAAGATAATGCAGAGGCTTTTTCCTTATAAGGCAACACTTACTCTTCTACCTCAGGGTCTACTCTCACCTCACTTTCCGAGGACAGATGATCAAGAGACTGAGAGAAGCCACCCCAATAATAAGTCGCCACCTTGGAGTACTATGATTCTGAGTTCTTTGGTCATTTGGGAAAGAAAGAAATGTGATATGATAGAAATAGCATTGGATGGAAGCTGTCACTGATGTTTTGTGTGACCCTGAGTAGGCAACTGAATTTTTCTGTGCTTCACTTTCCTTGTCTGTACGAAAAGGTAACTGGGAGAAATCTGTAAGACTTTTTTCTAGTTCCAGAATTATATGTTTAGTTTATTTTCAATCAGCAATATCTCTTGGTTTTAGAGAATTGTCTTTTGCATGCCACAAAGCATCAAATATTACTTTTATTTTTTTATTTTCGTTATTTAGTAACCTAAAACAACTAATGTAACAAAAAATACATGCTTTTCTTTAGATCTGATAAAGAATTGTACGATGAATATTTTATGTAAAAAAAAGCTCCAGAGGTTATTTAACATTTTGGTTTTAACCACATATAGTCAGATAAGGCCAGATATAGGACATTCCCAATTACAACAGCATATTGAAATGTTAGTTCTTGGGGAGCTATGAGTGTTTGGTATTTCTACAGCTTAGGGAGGTTTTAGAAATCTGGCAAGAAATAAGACTAGAGTGTTTACTACAGGCCAGAGATTTCCAGATTGCCCATGTTTCTTTCTCTGTTGCATGTACTGTGGAAGAAGACAGGGGAGGGAGGAAGCTAGTCAAAGGGTTAAACTTGGAAGCGAAGTAGAGGAACAAATGGAGAAGGCAAAAGGAAGAAGTGAAATCAAACTACTTCCTTTTTCCTTCATGTTAAGGTCCATTCGCACACAGAAACTGAGAGGAGCAGGCGGACCCAAACTTCTGATTGGAAGATGATCTTTTGACTTCAGTGTCTCCCATATATTTTCTTACCTTCTGACTTACTTCCTTTATTCGTCCTCCAAATTTATATAAACTATTGGACACTGTGAGAATGCTCGGTAGGAAGCTTTGGGCTTTAAAATGGGGAGTTAGACTTTCTAGCGGTAAGATGATCATGACCTCAGCTTTTGTGCTACTTTTGGAAGGTTCCTATGAACATATCCTCTGCACTCTCAGTCAGCGGCAATACCCAGTGCATCTACATTTCAGGGCTACGTTACATCCTGAACACCGACTGTACCGATTATAACAGCTGCTGTCCTGTCCAGGGAGATAGCCACTAGCCACGTGCAGCCATTTAAACTTCATTACAATTAAATTTAAATTAATTAAGTTAATAAAGTAAAATTAATTACAATTACTTAAATAAAATAGAAAAACCATTTCTCAGTTGTACTAGTCACACTTCATAGGCTCAATATCCACATGTAGACAGTACCTACCACATACGAAAGTTCAGATATAGAACATTTTCTTCACTGCAGAAAGTTCTATAGGACAACGCCATTAAATCTGAAGTCTTCAGAGCATAATCTTGACTAAATTTTGCACTATGTGGACAGAACTGACTCAGGGTGACAAACTTGGAGTAAAGGTTTAGATCAAGCCAGGTTTTAGTCTCTACCAACTTCCTAAACAATTCAGCTTCAGTTAGAAAGTCTGGAGTCATTTACAGTGTCCTAAACATTCTGTCTTCAAAATGACCTTTGCCTCTTCTCTTTCCATCTCCATTGCCACCATTCTTATAATCATGATAACAATGACAGTTAAAAGTTGAATGTTTTCTACGTGCCAGATACTATGTGCTTCTTATATATCATCTCATTTAATTGTCACAACAATTCCATGACGTGAATGATATTATCAGCTGCATTTTTTTTTAAATTGAGGCTTAGAGCAATCAAGTGACTTGCCTGCCTGAAGGCAAACAGCTGGTAAGTGACAGAGACAGGATTTAAACCCATATTCGTCTGACCCCAGAACCAGCTGTTAGATCGTACTGTCTTACCATGTCTGTTTACCTACCCTTATTTTCTCCTATTTAGAGTTCATACTGGGTACCGTTGTCAGAATAATTTTTCTTTTTCTTATTTTATTTTGGCATCCATGAGTGGGCTCAAACAACATATCATTTTCTTTCTTTCTTTTTTTGTTTTTTTGAGACAGAGTCTCACTCTGTCACCCTGGGTAGAGTGCAGTGGCATCATCATAGCTCACTGCAACCTCAAACTCCTGGACTCAAGCAATCCTCCTGCCTCAGCCTCCCTGGTAGCTGGGACTACAGGTGTGCACCATGACAGCTAGCTAATTTTTCTATTTTTTAGTAAAGATGGGGGTCTCACTCTTGCTCAGGCTGGTCTCAAACTTCTGAGCTCAAGAGATCCTCCTGTCTAGGCCTCCCAGAGTGCTAGGATTATAGACATGAGCCACTACTCCCGGCCCAGAATAATTTTTCTTAAATTTCACTTTCCTCCTCAAAAATGTTAATATCTCTGTTTTGTTCTACATGTACTCAAAACTTCACGGCCTGACTTTTTAAAAAATGAGTGTTACTGATTTTATTTTGTAATTCATAAAAGTGTGTAATTTATTTGAAAATGTATAAACTGATAACTTTTACTTTTCAGGGTTTTTTTGATTAAAAACATTCATTTTATTACTATTCTTATAGATGCTTGACCACGTCTAGGTTTTTAGAATCCTTTATTATTTCCACACACAGCCAACCTGAGCTTATTGTCCACCTTTCTTTAATGACCACTTTCTCCTTTTAATTTGAGAAGTCCCCGTATATTTCAGGAACATTATTATTTTCGGAGTACAGCCTGGGTGCCATAATTTGCAGTTTAATAACAAATTTCCTTGAATTGCTGACTGACACTTTGTATTTATTAATGGACTTAATAACCACTGGTTGTCTGAAGTCACACTATACTAAATAAATTTAAATTATGCTTCTAAATTCTACTGGCAAGAAAGGAGGCTAGAAATACTATATTTTCTGGGACATACAAAGTGACCAGTCTCGTCTCAAATGAATATTGTCCAATTGCTAAGTACATCTTTAGAGAAAAATTGTTAAGTGAGCTAACTTGTGTTTACCACGATATAAATTTCTGACAGCACTCACCCCATTAGGCAATATATCTTCTTTACAGCTTTAGCTGAAAACGTCCAATTGCTGGTAAATAATGCTGTCAACATGGTAAGCCTTACAAGAAATTACACACAAAAAATCAGTAAAAATGCAACTAAACTTTGGCTTTTTTATGGAAGCTTTGGAAATGTGTTAATTCCTCAAAAATGTCAGCCTTAATTGTATCTAATGGAAGTGTGGGTGGGAAAGAGGGGAAAAGATTCAAGAGAATAAATACTGGGTTGCCTTTCAGAAAAAAAATGGTCTGTTAGAACACTGACTTGAGTTTGGAGCAAAACGATTTTGGGGTTTGAGTCCATTCTTTGTACTAACTGTGTGCCTTTCACCTGTCTCTTATCCTCTTTGATCTTCATTCTTCTCATCTGTAAATGTGAGTAATGGTAACTGTGGAAGGCAAAATAATGGCCCTCACCAAAGATACCAATATCCTGGTGCTGGAATCTGTGTGTTACATCACATGATAAAAAGGCCTTTGCAGATGTGATTAAAAATATGCATTTTGAGATGGGGTGATTACATGGGATAAAATGAGCCCAATCTAATCACATGAGCCCTAAAAAGTGGAGAATTTTTTCCTGGCTGAAATCAGATAAAGTAGGAAAGATTTGAAGCATGACAGGGACTCATCCTAATGTTGCTGGCTTGCAGGGAGGCAGCCATGAGCCAAAGAATGCAGCAGCCATTAGGTGCTGGAATGGCTCTCCCACAACCAGCAAGGAGATGAGGACCTTAGTCCTATAACCGCGAGGAACTAAGTTCTGCCAATAACCTGAATGAGCAAGGAAATGGATTCTCTCCTAGAGCCTCCAGAAAGGAACACAACCCTGTTGACACCTTGATTTTAGCCTGATGAAACTCTTGGATTTCTGATGTACAAAACTGCAAAATAATCAATTTGTGTTATTTAATCTACTCAGTTTGTGATAATTTGTTTTGGTAGTAATAGAAAACAAATATAACAATACTGTTCCATCTATCTCACAGACTTGTGTGATGATGTGTATAAAAATGCACTGTCAATTGTAAAATACCACACATAGGCTAATTGTTACCATCGATGTCCTCAGCTTCTGTAGGCTCTATTTTGCCTGTGAATTGCCAGCTTTTAAAATGCCATTCTTAGAAAATAATAGCTACTATTTACTAAGCATCTACTAAGTGCAAGATATTCAAGGTATGCTATATAATTCCATCTGTATGACTTAAGATAGAAAGCCATTTTACATATATGGAACCTGACAAGAAATTTGACTCTGTTGGATTTTATAAGATGTCTATTTCTAAGGGTTTATCTGTCTTAAGGAAAACAGGGTAGGAAAAGTTTAGAAATGTGGTTCCAATGACAAAATACTAGGAGAAAGTTATTAGAAGTTTGTTTTCTTTGCTCTTTTTTGATCGCTACAGAAGAAAATTAAAGTAGAAGTTATCAGAGAAAAAAACACAGCATTCGAAGTGATTAAATGTAAGCTATTATCCAGGGTGGTGTTCATAAAAATGCGCACAGTTTACCTTTAGATCTTGGCTTAGAAGATCCCTCCTGCTGTACTATGGGCTGTGATCAGACACGGGCCCTGGTGAGCTGTCTACTGTGTGTGCATCTTGTGTGATGAGAGAAATTGCAGAAGAATGCTCAGCTTGAAAATGAGGCTTAAGGTACAACGCTTTGAATCTTGAAATCCCAAACAATCTCCATGGACAAAATGTTCTTTGAAAATTAATTGAAGATGTTCAGCCCCATACTTGGAGATATTCTTCTAAACAGCTGCAGACTTCAGTGATGTTCTTTCATGTCGTAAGAAAAAATTTTGTTTTCGGCAGGGAGAGAATGCTAGAAATGGCAGGTCATAGGAAGGTAAGCAAATATCCTGGATTACTTAATGATTTTGATGCTGTTTCCCACATTTACAGGTTGATGTCAGTGGGACATAGGCTCTGAAATTTCTAGTAATTATTCTGAGTATCTTCATGCTTGTTCCTCAGCTCTCTTTCTGATATAGTGTGTTTGTCTAATTTGGGGGATGTAGGTTGTGGCTTTGGAAGAAAATTTTTTGACTGGACGAAATTAAAGGAAACACACCCAAACACTCATAACCTCAGTTCCAGTGTGGGCCCTCGCCAAAGCTGGGAAGTGGGCAGATTTTCTTTTTTCTAGGACTTTGCACTTCTCTATTCTCTGCCCTTTCCTCTGTTTCAAAAGCTTCCATCACAAGACACGAAAGTATTTTTATGTTACCCTTGTCCTTCACAGTGTTTAATGAACTGATTTACCCTTCATATTATAGACATACCTGATGGTGTTTGCATTTTAATGGAGAAGTTGGTAGGCGTGGTTCTCTTCAAAGGAAGAGATTTCTAATGGTAGAACTACAGAATTTATGGGTAAAGATGCCTTCTTGGAGCCTCTCAAAAAGACATCAGTTAGTAACTACTTGCCTATTTCACCTCAATACCCTTTCCTTCTCAGCCCAGGAGCTGAGTGTGGGTGTAGCTAAGTTCCCTGGGCACTAGTTGCTAGTTGTTCAATAGGACCTACCAGTATTGAGGTTTTCTAGTTATAACCAACATCTCAGTAGGACTCTGAGTGATAAAAACATATATGATATAACTCATATTCATTAAGCATTTAAATCCACATTCACTATTAGTCCCACAAAACTTACACTATTATAAGAAATATGGCAGAAATGCTCTTAGGGCCCTTAAGCCACTATTTCCTGCAAATTATGGATTATACCTCTCCATCATTTTGACACTGATTATAAGGCTGATGCTAATAGTTAGTGTTCAGTTCATGTTTGCTGAGTAGGCTGTGCATTAAACAACCAGACTCTGTACCTTGGACGAAGCACATGGAAGGATCAGGGAAAGAATGCTAATTTCTTATTTTAAGAACTATTAGTGATTGACATAAGCAGCTATGACACATATGATTTTATTTTTCCAATCTGTGCTGGAAAAAAGAGTGTTTTACATGAGGGTGGAAGAGTTTGGAAAGTTCTCTCTTCCCCCGTCCGTTCTAGATAATCACTGTCTCATAGGTCTGTTACTTTTATAATCTAAGTGTTCTTATGGTGCTTTGGAAGCTCTCTAACTGACTCTGCACCTCAGGGAAGACTGGAGAAGGACTGATTTCCCAGGGGCACTCTTTCTTCTCACTCTGGGTAAATCTACAATTGCTTGCTTTTCCTAGGGGAAAGAATTAAATTCTCATGACTATTGAGGAGGTAGAAATTTAGCATTCTGTTTGGGATCCACTAATATTTGATTGACTGTGTCACTCCGATGTCAATGCTAGAGAAAGTCTTATAGGTATTTAGATTTTTTAGGCAGGGTACATTCAAAATATTATTCAGACAACTTAGCAATTCATGCTAAGTGTGGCTACAATAATGAAATCTGTACTGTGTGTTGGCCAAGCCATAAGTCTCATGGTCATTATAGACCCCTCACATATAATTCATCACTTAAGTCTTATCCATTTTACCTCCCACATATTTCTCATATATGTATATATATATCCCTTTCTAGTCCCACTACTATTGCTCCAGTTCAAGCTCTTGTCATTTTAATTTTTACTTTTATTTTGACATAATTTCAGACTAGAAGAAAAGTTGCAAATATAGTAAAATAACTCCAATATGCTCTTCACCCAAATTCCCCAAATGTTAACATTGCATGATATTTCTTATTCCCTTTTCTTTCTATGTTTGTTTCCCTGAATTAATTGAGAACAGTCATGATGTCCCTGTACCTGCAAATACATCATTGTGTATTTTTTAAAACAAGGGCTCTTTATTTCATAACTATAGCACAGTAATCCAAATCATTGTGAAATCAACTCTGACATAATACTAAAGTCTAATTTACAGACCTTATTCGGATGTCATCAATTTGTCCTGTAAAGTCTTTGAGGCAGAAGAAAATCTCATGTCATGTCCTGCATTCAGCTGTCACATCTCTTTAGCCTTCTTTCAGCAGTCTTCCTTTGTGTTTCATGACGTTGATACTTTCGAAGGGGACAGGCCAAATATTTTGTAGACTGTCCTTCGGTTTGGGGTTGTCTGATGCTTCTTATTGATTAGATTCAGGTATGCATTTTTGGCAGGAATACTGGGGATATGATGTTCTGTTCTTCTTGGTACATCATATAGAGAGGCACACAATGTCAATTTGCTCTATTTCTAGGGATGTCAACTTTGAGCACCTAGTTAAGGCAGTGTCTGCTAGTTCCTGTATTATAAGATCACAATTTTCTCTTTTGTAATTAATGAGTATCTGGTGGGAAGGCCCTTCTCATTTTTCACGAGGATCTCTCTGTGCTGGATGTCTACAGTCAGCCTCACCACCTCACCTTCCCACCCTTCTCATTTCTCCTTTGGGTCTACAAGTTTGGCTTGTGTGCACAGTATCAATCTGGTCCTCTGGTTTCTGGTGGGGTTGATCAATGGGTAGTCTTGCAGGAGATCTGAAGGGTGGAAGTGAGGTCCAGGGATATTTCCCCCTGGTTTCCTTCCCACAGGTTTCCTCCTCTAAGACATGCTCTGTTCCTCAGTGGGAAGTCAGGCAGACCATCTCCCAGGTTGAAGCTCTGGGTTTTGAAACTGCCCCTCCCCTTGTTACTTCGAGCCTACAGGTAGAGCACACATCCCAAGCAGTTTCCTTACATTCCCTACATTCTTCTCATACCTTTGTAAAGTCTCCTCACCTTTCCCAGCTCGAATGTGTCATCCATTTCCTGCCAGGAAATGCAGTCTCCCCTGACACCGTTAGCACCTTTCTTTCCTATTTTCTCTCAGTTGCAGATACTGCCTGCTGCCCTTCAATACAGTCTCAACCTGACTCGTTCTCATGTCAGTCCTGACCCAGGCAGAAAGTACACTGGATGCCAAAGGCATCAGGGAATTGGATCTAGGATGAGCTGTTCTGCTCTGCAGCCAGTCCTCCAGCATGCCTGGGGACTCTCCCTTACTCCCACATCGTTGGCACATCTTGTACCAGCAGACTTCTGCCTTGGTTTTGTGCTTAGGGTTCTGGCATTCTGACTTCCAATGGGGTGGAGTCCTCTTCTGACCCAGTATATATATATATATATATATATATATATATATATATATATATATATATATATATATAATTTTTTTTTTTTTTTAAGTAAGGCTCTAATATCTTGTTTTACTCTGCTGGCTCCCTTCTCCAGAATGCTGGCCCCTCATGCCCAGATTCCCACTGATTTTTCAGGATCATGTTTGGAATGGAATGCTCTCCCAGATGTGCCACCTTTCTGCTGTTTGCCCTTCTGCACCCCTCTCCACCCTGTTCTTCCTTGTTTCTCCCACCCCCTCCTCACTGACCCTTGTGGACTTATTAACCCTTGCCTCTGTCTTCCATGTAGGTTTGGCCAATGAGAAAGTTGGGCAGGATGTTTAAGGGAGTGACTGAATGAGGTAGGGATATTTATATCACTAGCTTTCTCTCTTTGGGGTTACCTTGAGCTGCCCATCTCCTTCCACTGAAGGTCAGAACTCCTCTCCAGGTGGACCCTGCTCCTAAATTCCAGGAACTATTCCCATTTCTCACCCCTTCTGGCCTAGGGCTGGTTACAGCCTGGCCGGGTACTGGGGTATTGCATTCTTCCTTGCAGTCTAGTTTTACATCCCTAGAAATATTCTCTTGAATTATCCTAACCTGAGTGTGGTGGATGCTTCCTCCTGGACACCTGACTGACACTGGTTCTAGGTCTATCCCTTTCTGTCTTGGCAGATCATCTAGCGCCTGAAATGTTTTGCCATACTCAGTGGATCTCAGATACTGATGACTGCTGCAACCAAGCTTGAGGATCACTGTGCTCTTTTGGACTGGTCATTTGACTGTAGACTACCTCTTTGGGCACTAGTCCTATACCAGGGTCAGTTTCTTCCAGCTTTGTTCCTGCCCAGTCCTGGCCTCACTCCCTTTATCACTTACTCACACTGTTAGAGTATCAGCATGGCTTGTAGCAGAAGCAACACTTGTCCAAGTGAAAACATGAATCTCCCTATCTGTGGACTATGTTAGGCAGACTTTTACTTTGGACCTGCCCCTTATGGTATTTGTACAGACCCCAAAATCTTTTAATCCAATTCTACTATGGATCAAAAATGTGTCTAAAATATTCATATAAACCACCAAGGGCATGCTTTTCAATATGATTGTATAATTTAGTTTGCTAATTTAAATTTGTGACTGTTTTAGATGTTAAAAATGAGTATAAATAAGCTACACTCTGCTAGGATTTATTATCAAGAATATCCTGTACCTACTTGATTATCCTATAAATCCCTCCATCCGCGGAAATATTTGAAAGTGTTTTAAAAATTGAGCTAATAGATTACTACTTATGTTTTAATATTTTCAGCTTACTGTTGTTTCTAGGATAATAATATTTTTACATAACTCAGGAATGTATCTTTGTGAATATCTTAAATTGTGCCAGATTCAAAGGATAATTCATAATGAAATGTCCTAAATTACAATATGTTACTTTGAAGCATTTTTGTTTAAGCTTGCATTATGAGATCATCAGATTTGGAGTTTTCTAGTATGTTATTTTAGTAGTATATTGACTCTGTTTGTTGGTAATGTTTGAACTTTATACTTTTTGGTGGGACGTCACCTGCTATAGCATTTTGGAATTGCTATTTTTTTACCCAGTTTTGAGCTGGTATGTTCATGATTAGATAGGTTTTGCTATTTGTCTTATGTTAAATGACTAATGGTCTTGGTCCAATTCCTAATGAGCTTGTGTTTTTTTCTGTTGAGGTTGGCATTATTAGGTCTTCTCAGCAAAGATGTCAAGGACTGACCTGGAATACAGTCTAAGTTAATTTTCAGCTTTGAAGATCTTCCTTTCATGTCAGGTTTGAGGCCAACTAGCACCACCATGTACTAGACCAGAATTGCCACTGACCACCTTTCCCCTATGCTGTGAATTGGAGGGACCATCAAAACTCTCCAGTCCAAGATGTTAAAGAAATTTATTAGTTAGAAGACAAGCAACTTTGAAGGCCCAATCCACTTATAGAAAAGACAGATAGAGGAGGAATTTCTGATAGATTTCATAAGCAATTGTGTGAATTCCTGATAATGGCCAGTGCTTTAATATTGAGAGGCTAGCAGTATTATTTATTTGCTTATTCTTTCGTCAGAGGCATCTCTTGGACCCTTCTTTACTATTCATACAGTTATCAAAGAATAAGTAAGAGGAAGAGAAAACATTTAGGAGAAGAGCCTGAAATAACTTGATAAAGTCAGGTTTTAGTATTATCAGTTACATCATATGAGGTATAATAATTTTGTCCCAGTTAATTCAAGAGCTGTGTTTATCCCTTTGCCCTTTGAAGTAGAAGGATAGGATATTAGTGCATACAGAGACCCTGGGAATGATTGGTTCGACTCTGATTTATGGGCTAGGAAAGTGCCTGGACAAGTCACAGCTTTACTGGCCTTAATTTGCTAATAATATTGTTATCCCATTTTTAAAAAAGTCTATGATAAAATAATACAATAATTCTGTTTGCAGATATGCTTTTTAAATTGCTGAGAGGAACAGTCTAAATTTCATTTGTTGTTGTACTTCACCCAGCTCATTATAATGAAGTAGAGGATAACTCTACAAGTATCAGGAGCCTGAAAGAGGTAGAACTAATTAAATTATGGGATTTCCTATCTTTGCTCCCTGGGCTTTATTAAAATTTCTGCTTCTCTGCTGCTTGATTTCTTGTACTTCTGGTCTAGTTTATTGCTAGCCTTTGACCTTGGAATCTATGCTATTTAACTTTGTTGTGTTATGCAATATAGAAGGCAAGAGGATAAATACAAAGGAGCCTCACGGTAAATGGGATTTGAACTCCCCCAGACATCGTTATCTAGCAGTGCAAACCAACCCGTTAATGGAAACATCGAAAGTCCTGAGCCCATATCTTAGCTTTCAGGTAGAATGTGGCTATGAAGTGGCAGGAGCAGGGAAAAGCATCACGTAATTTATAGAAACCTTTATTCTTGCTTCGATACCTGAAAATTGAAAGCTAAAATTTTAACCACTGACAATGAGAATGCTGTCAAGATGCTAATGTTCAAGCAGGTTCCTTTCTAATGGTCATATTTAGTAGAGTTTTATCCTTTTATCCAACAAAGATGTCACAAACATACAACGATGCTACAGTATTCTGGAAAATAACTTCTGCCCAGATTGAATACCTAGGTGACAAAGTAAGAATATATTATTAATTCATTGACTAGGTACATTGTGGGCCCTTTTGATAACTGAATCGAGAGACTGCCTTGCTATTCTAACTTGGTTGCCTTTAAAGTAGGTTTATAGCTTATCTTAAGGCTAAAGTCAATTTAAATAAACACAGTGAGAACCCTGGCTGAAAATCTCTCTCAACTCCTAACAGTGACTTAACTTGACTAAACTAGCTGAGCCCCAGGTGTGTGCACGCTGCCTCATTTTTCTTATCAACCAGACTCCCAGGCTTTTAACTTGGGACAGTTGAAACACTTTAATATTGAGGTCACGGGAAAACCGGTGCGGGACTAAAGCTGAGCATCATTAGCATGCTGCTGACACCGTCCTGAGTTATCGACTGCCCGACCTCAGCTTCAGAAAATAATAAATAATTTTTAGGCCTAAGGACAGGACTCATGGTTTGGGCCTTTGAAATTGATATTTTTTATGTCAAATTTAACTTTGGGATATATGTGAACTGGCATAACTAATTGCCTTAGTTGCTGAAAACGTGGCTTTAAAACAGGATAATATCAATTACTATTTAAGTAAAACTATAGCAAGCGTGCCTTGCATTTATAAAATGCTTTCACATGCATTGTCTCCTCTGATTCTCCTAATAATCATCAGGATAGGCCAGAAGATATTTTTATTCTATTTTACAAAGGAAGAAACTGAGAGTTATAAAGGCTGAGAGGTTTTCCCTGGGATACCGCAGAGCTGATATCTGATCTTCTGGCTCCTAGTTCAGTGCTCTTTCCACTGTGCTAGGCTGGCTGTCTGAGAGAGGTAGACCTTCGATCGGCCAGCCAGCCTCTCAGCCAAATGGACTGTATTCAAAGGGTATCCAGAGCTATGTACCAGTAATTGTATCCAAGGCATATACTGTTTTTCTCTTTGTAAGTTTAAAATGACTAGGTAAATAACTTCATTTGTTTGGTAATCATGTTGATTTTACAAAGGATATGCATTACAGCAAATTCACAAATTAATTATCCTGAAAAATTTGCATAAAAATTGCATTCCATATTGCACAGAGACTTACTATAATTTAAAAATATCTTTGTTAGGATTTTCAACAAGTTACTATTTTAAATGCTTTTAGATGAATGAAAGAACACCTTTGCTTTGAACTCTCTGAAAGACTGTATGTACATACATGCTCAATGTCATATGATCTATGTTTCTGCATATTAAAAAAAAAGTTCCATTTAGTGATCAGAAAGGCAATGCATTTGGGTATCCATACTGTTAAGGAAGGGGACACATGAAGAGACCTAGAATGATTAAAGTCAATAAATTATCTAGTCCTATATTATTAAAAGAAAGTAGAGCAAAAAGGAAAGAGAGAAAGAAAGAAAGGAAGGAAGGAAGAAGGAAAATAAAACTGGACAAATAGTACAAATTTGAAATCAAGAGTTGTATCCAGTATTTATTTTGTGATTTCACGTTTGCTAATATAAAGACATTAGCAAAGCTATCGTAGA